>PVJX010045477.1:0-12701 GCA_004027295.1 Dolichotis patagonum | reverse complement strand
ATAATATATAATATATAATATATAATATATAATATATAATATATAATATATAATATATAATATATAATATATAATATATAATATATAATATATAATATATAATATATAATATATAATATATAATATATAATATATAATATATAATATATAATATATAATATATAATATATAATATATAATATATAATATATAATATACAATATACAATATACAATATATAATATGTAATATGTAATATATAATGAATAACATATAATGGATAATATATGTGATAAGTATGTATAGTTTTACTCAGATTTTCCATTTAAAATCACAAACTCTTGAAGTCTATGGTTATTTTTTTCATCTTTTCTATTATATCTAGCATGTTGTTAGTGCTTAGTAAACTTCCCAGTGTGACTTTTAGACATGAAGCATGTGAATGATTTAATATAACCTATACATTTTATTTAGAATATACAGTGTGGTGTATTTATCTTCAGCTCAGTTCCACAAATGTTTATTGAGCAACTCACATCATGTCGTATATACAGCAACTTTCAATAAATAGTTTGGTCTAGAATATTAGCAATTTATCTGCATGGTGAAGGGAACTTGAGCAGGAAAAAAGGGTATAAATAACTTCTTAAACATTACTAGGTTTATTAACTCCAGTTTTCTATATTTCAGTTTCACAGTGGATTATGGTAAAATAGTGCAGCACTTCATTCGAGAGGAAGATAAAGGCTACTGCCAAAGGAGGCACTCTGTTGGACTTGAAATCATCAAAGACATTAGGCAGTAAACCATCAGGCTTTCGAGGCTCTCCTAGTCTCTTGTCATCCCTTAAAGCCAGTCATGGACATTTCTTGAGTGGATTCTCAATAGGAGGTTTTAATGAATCCTTACTGAGAGACATTTTGTTCAACCACATCAGGAAGTGTGTGTAGAGGATTCAGTGCTTATTTTATCATGCAGGTGTGGACATCAAAAAGGCAAAGGTAAAAGCTAAGCAGAAGCCATTAAACAAGACATCCTAAAGTCAGGTAAACCGGAAAAGAGGCTAAACATAACAAGTCATAAGGGAAATTCAATTGAAAAACTAAAACATGGTGTCACTACCCACTGATTACATTAAGAAAAAAAAAGACATCAAAAGAAACAAAGTGTTGGTGAGACTATAGACCAACAGCAACTCTGCTTGTAGAGGTGAAAAATGGCACACTTCTGAAGATAATTTCTTAGGAAGTTAAATTATATTTGTATATCACCAGACAACCAAATTCCTAAATATTCAAAATCAAGGAAAATTTATGTTCAGAAAAATATATCATAAATGTTTATAACAGCTTTATAATAATTGTCTCAAACTAGAAACATTAGACATGGCCTTTATCTGATAACCAGATAAATTCACCACGATAAATCCATAATCATCAACAAAATGGAAAAATGTACTATGAACCCAGCTTCATGCTAAATTAAATTTAGCTTCATGCTAAATTAAAGATACTAACTAAAAAAGTTAAATACTATGTGAGTTACCATTTGTATACTCTGAAAAAGCCCAAGTTGTACAAATAGAAAAAGTCTAGCCATGACAATCTGTTAGAAAAATGGGTACAAACTGAGAAACCAGTAGGTTGAAGGATTTATTCAATATTCCAGTTTTGGTGGTGTTTTTACAAACTTGGAAATACAATAGCCCTTCTTTATCTATAGCTGTGAAATCACCACTTGGGATTCTAGTAAATGATATGAGGAGAATTTATCTATGAAGCTTAACAAAATCTGAGATTGAAGACAGGTTGGCATGAGCTTAAGCACAATCTCTGATAACTCATTAAAAATATCCTCTTGGAATACATATGGTATCTTGCTCTACAAATAATATTTTGACATTGGTATAATTATGTATGTTTTGCAAAAGAGGAAGCAAATACTCAGATAAAATTACTGATTTGTCTAAGGAGCTCAACTTTAGATATAAAAGAAATACAGAAAATGAAAGTTTAAAAAGTTAATAAACAATCATTTCATTTTCTACAACCTGATTAATAAAACTGTTATATGCCCATGTCATTTATATTTTGTAGTTATACCATGGAAATAAATGATAGAAATTAAGTTATCTCTACTCACATCAATATAAATTCTTACTATTTTTCCTGCTTTCTATACCTTTATTCATGTTCTGATGATCAATATATTTTAAACATTTATTACATTTTAAATATTCTACTAATGTAATTTTTTTCAATCCAAAGCAAGCTAGTTCATACTTACCAACATTCTGAAATATCTTGAATCCAAGAATACAGTGATAAAAGTTGTGGTTCTTATCCACAGAGGGATTAAAGTCTAGTGAGAAAACAATGAAATAATATACCTATGTAGAAGGAAAGTTGCTGTTTTGCATGGATTCTCTGAGGAGCTACATAACCTGGGATAGTGCATAAATGTTCAGAGGTGTTTATATTTAGGCAGCTCAAAAATATGCAGCTCATAAGGGAGATTGAAGATATGGTCATAGAAAATAACAGAGAGAATTGTGTATTTTTTTCTACAGTATAATCAATTTAAAATGATACATGCTTAATCTACTTTATTAGACATTACTTACAACTAATATTAACTGTTAGAAATACTGTGGTGATGAATGCTTTTGTGCATACAGATTTTATCTGATTGAGAATTATCTCTTCACAATGTATCCCCAATTACAGAATTACTGGGAAAGATACATATACAGATATTTTTTTCTGCCTTTGTTGTATAATCCCAAGTTGCTTGTAAAATGGCTTATGCCTATTTACAGTGTCATAAGCAATATATGAATATATAAGTTTTCCAGTATTCTGTAGTTCTGTGTATCTTTAACTTCTTTAAGTTTTGTTAATCTAATAATTTTAGAGAAATGGAAGTAATTTCTAAGACAATGAAGCATTTGAACAAAAAAGAGATGAGGAAAGGAACACAGCACATTTGGGGCATAGTGATAAGGATGATATGGCAGAACTGTTCAAAATAAAGTACTTTAATCATTCAAATCATAAAATGTTAGAGCATAATTTTGTACTTTAAAACACAAAGTAAGCTGTGACAGATCCATGTTCTTTAATGGAATTTCAGATTGATTCACTAGATCTTGACAAGACTCAACCTTCAGGAAAAATTTAGCACTGGTGTATTTTATTTCTTCAGATATTTATGAACATTATACAGCAATTTAAGGGCGACCTGAGTGTCTGCGTTCCTATATTCATTTATCTCCTGTTAACATGGGCAGTCCTTTCTGATGAGCCATGGACCTAATGGGAGAACTCGGAATGAGATTTTTTTTTTCTAGTGAGTCCCACCAAGTCCTTAGTCACTTAGAAGTGTCAGGGAAAAGGGACTGACAGGCAGCTCTGTCAGTGTGAACAGAGAGTTTTAGATCAAGCCCAGGAACATTACTGTCAAAAATTACAACCTCAGCGTTGACATAAATGTTGACAGCACCATTTTCACTGATAGTGGTATCAGAGCAGATTATGATTCACAAAGGACTGTCCAACAAGCAATGATTTAGATGAAATGCTCCAAAATTCATAAAGAGAGAAGAAAAGGAGAGGCAAAATACGAAGACTGCAGGTTACAAGATTTTATCAAGGCAGCATTATACTATGGCAATATATATCTGGCCCTCCTGCTAATGGGGTCGTGCCTGTAACTTCATATAAAGAGAAATTTAAAAATGGAAGTCCAGGCCCTCCTCCGAGCCTGGTTTACTTCCTATTTGGATCCTGTTATACTCAGTGTTTTGTAAAATGTTTTGAAGGAATGATCATAGTATGTAATTATAGAGCAGATGTTGAACATTTATGGGACCTAGAAAATGTTTCAGAAATTTAAACTATATAAGAGATCAGAATGACGTTTTGGTAAATAGAGGCAATTTCCATTAGAGACAGGAAATACTTTCTTTTTTTGTATGTAGAAAAACTTATCCCAACTTTCTCTGATAATTTGCCTTATTCCCAGTAACTAATTTCTTTGTTATGGTGCTTCTCAGAATAATATTATAATTAACAATAAGTTTATAGTGTTTTACAGAAGGATTTCAAGGATTTTGAATCTATGTAAGTTTTGAATACTTTTCTCTTATGTTTACCCTCAAGTGCCAGCAGAAGTTTGAACTTATTGATTGGGGGGATACATTGGAATGTTTGAGTTAATATGAAATGAATTATCTTGTGGGAACCAAAATACATTTGTAAATCATCCAAACGTCTTGTGCAAATATTTTCCATTCTATTTGCTTTCAGAACAGAAATTACTTTGACTAAATATTTCATGCAAAACATATTATTTGAGGAATTATTGTATGGCTCATAAATTATGTCTCTAAGCCCTTTGGGCCAATTGTCTAAAGTGCAGAATGAAGTTAAATGAATCTAAATCAAAATAATTTATCTAGAGTGAGCACAAATCTCAAGTGCTTAATTTTGCTTCTAAATATCATGCAAATACTGTTTGTAACATCGCAAATGATATTCTGGAGGCCATTGTGTTTTCACCCTAAGGTAATGGCTTATGCTGCATGAAATAAACTATATATTTTTATGTATCATTACTCAATTTTAAGCTTTTGAAAGAAGAGAATGGATTTTGTACAACAGTGAGCTCTTTAACATCTCAGTGTGATGCCTAAAGCACAGGAAGGGTTCACTATATGCTTGGAAAATCCATATACAAAGATCACTAAGTCTATGTTGCTTCTTTGTATCTTTTGGAACACAAGTGTGTTGATAAGAGTTATAGAAAATAAATAAAATATAAATCAATATAAAATGCAGTAAAACAAAAATAAAATCAGGGATAGAGTTATGGAACACTGATTGAGATGAATCTGGCAAATCATTGAGTACAAGAAAAGAAAATTAGCTCCCAGGTATGGTAGTTCGTACCTCTAATCCCAGAATTTGGAAAGCTGAAACAGGAAAATCACAAGTTTGAGACTGGACTGGGCTCCATTTCAGGTATAAAACTAGCCTAGACCATACAGAGAGAGCCTATTTTTGTTTAAAAAAAAAGAATGAAAGGGAAAAAGAAATAAGTTTCTAATCTGCAATTATCATAAAGTTAAAAACAATTAAATTCAAATATTTTAAATGTTTTTATACATTTTCCAGTGAAAGTCCACAAAACAGTCATCTTATGCTCAGTGACAAACTAAAAAATTATGGAAGCATGAAAACTTCCTTTTAGTGTCTCTCAAACTTTGGCTTAATAAATATTTACAGTGTAAATAAAAAGAGCAACTTAGGTAAATTCCTTTTACTAACGGATGTCAGCTCTGCCCAGTAAGGTATGTTTCACTAATTGTGTTCATATTAAGAAACATTTCTGAATGTCTTTCTGGAATTTTTTTATTTTGAAAGTTTATTAATCTTTCCAAAAACCAACTAGATTATGTTATAAATGCCATGCTACATAACATACTTACTTTCTTGTACAAAAATAATGATTACCTTATTTTCCTCCCAAAAAAGTGAAATGTTAACTAATGGGCAAAAGTATATATGAACTAAAGGATAGTAGAGTGGAATAAAATAAGAAGAACCACTATCTTCTCAATGAAGTTAAAAGCTGTCACTATTTTGCCATTCAACCAGTCACAGTTGATTGTGTCAGCTCCAGTAAATAATGCCCAACTAATTGACTCAGCATGGCTCTGAAGTGAAAGACCCACCATAGTGAAGACTGTCCCCAGGAGGTCATAACAGTGAAGCAAAGGAGCAAGGGTGGCTTCTGTCTTCCTAGGCGAACCTCCAGTCTGCTTTCACCTTGGACTTCAACTCCTGGCTTCCTGCACGGATCCCTCAGCCTTCTGACACATACCTTCTGGCCCCCTGATGAAAACTCCCATGAGTCACTACATGGAGCTGCAGGTCTTCAGGTGGATCCTTTGGCTTCCCAGGGTGCAGAAGTACCTTTTATAGTCCTTCATATCCAATGCTGTGGATAGCCATTGTAACCTGAGTTGTACATTCTTATATATATTTTGTATTATATGTTCCTCTAGTAAATACTGACTGTTTCTCTAGCAAACACTGTCATTTTTTTGTAAAATAAACTGTCAAAATATATTTTATAATAATTATAGTAGTCCATAATAAATATTCTTTTACCTAAGAATACTTAATATGTTAATTTAACATCTTCAATTGATACCTCTTTAGTGATTTAACTATTTGGAACTCCTGAAATGTTCAAAATCATTACGCTCTAATAATCTGATACTATGAATTCATTTGGAGAAAACCAGGAGAAGACAGTGTAGCAGTCAGTATTTTAGTTGACAAACAGATATCACACAAGATATACAAATGTACAAGAAATTACAAGATTGACTTCTGATAGCAACCTACAGTGTTAGGTGTGGAACAGCACAGAGGTTTTCTACATACTGGAGACCAGAGGATTCAGTTCAAGCTCTGGATCATATGGTAGTGTCCCTCACAATTCCGAATTAAGAGGCTGATGGGTCTATGCTACAAGGCTGAAGATCTATCACAGAAGCCAGAGTCTGTGCTGGAAGCTAGGAGATGATGACAAATATGAAGACCAAGGTATAAGATAAACTGAATTTAATAAGTTCAAGTTCTTGATGCTAGGAAAGGCACAGTTAGGATTGTATGATTTCTCAAATGGAAGCTCTCAGTCACTCATTTCGGGTTTTGCAGGGTGTAGAAAGGCACAATATACATGTGCCTTTCCTTACTTTTGCTCTCCCAGTAATAAGGTCTCAAGTCCACAAAATTCACCAACCCTGTGTCCTAACACTATGTGTCCCCTTTCTCATCACTTAGGAGAGAAAGCGTGGTTCTTCTACTCAAGGCTACATTAGTGAATTATGCCCGGCCGTGCAAGGAATCCCCCAGCAACCCCCAAAAGAATATAAATGCATTTCTGCAAAATACTACTTTTGTCATAGTAATTCAGATTCCTAGGGACAGCTATCCTGCTGACTTTCTGGTGACAGGAGTTTCACTGTGCTGTAGAGAGTGTTAAAGGCAGAGATTGAGAGGGATGGAAGTTTGGCCGCTGCAGGTATAGACCTTAATTGGGGGCATCAGGTGCTCATAAAGAATGTGCACAGAGGGTGAGTAAGTCAGCTGGTTTGCAGAATAGAGACACAGGCAGGCCACACTCAGGAACCCAAATAAAGACCCCTTTAAACTCTAGTCAGTAGCTTTGTTCCATCTCAGCTGCACCTAATGAGGTTATAAATAATTCTGTTCTGGTCATTTCAGAATGACCAGTCAGCTCTCATCTGAAATTCTTTCCTTTTATATGTATTCTATTGTTGTTAGTAATCTTTATTTTATCATTAGCCATAATGTAATTAGCCATACTTATCATTAGTTTCTAAGCTCAGTATAATAGTTTCTAACAATCTCAATGAAAATAGATCATGGTTACATAAAAGAGCTGAGAAAATTGTTTTCCACATTCTTTGTTGTAGTTGTTTTGAGACAGCATCTCACTATGTAGCTCAGGCTGGCCTTGAGCTCACTACGTGGCCCAGGCTGCCCTTGAACTTGCATTGATCCTCCTGTTTCAGTCTTTCAAGTGCTAGCATTACAGGCATGTGAAACCATGCCTGAATGTTTACAACATTTTTATGAAAAGAAAGATCTAAGGAAAGTGAATAAAAAAAGTAGGAGAGAAGGTGAGAAGGAATGGAGAGAATGTGCTAATACTGCTACATTTGTCCATTTGTGAAGTGGATTTGAATCTGATATTCTTAAACAAAATGACAATGGCATGTCACAAAAGTTTGACTGCTTTACATATAAAAATGAGTTCTTTTTTTCTTTTTCTTTTCTTTTTTTTGTAATTGGACACACATTATCTAAGTCCTTAGTAAATTTTTAGTAAGCTAGTCTCTGGGATCAATAGTTTTCTGTCCTCACAGTGACAATTTGACAAACTTATTTTGGATTAAATAATACTAAAACCAAATAAACTGGCCTAGTAATATTTTGAGCAATGAAAATTGCCTGTACTCTGTTTTTTTCATTCTTTTATTTTTCTTCCTGTCTTTCAAAAGAGCATCTAAACTCCAATGCTAATAGAAAAATAGAAATGTGAAAGAAATCAATGTTTGAAGCAATATTCTCTTTTCTGAAGTTTCTATACACATATTTCTGTAGCATTAATTGGAAATAATCTTGTTTAACCTTCAAAATTACAAAAGTGCAACTACAGTGAGCTCAAACTTAAGATGAAGAGTCAAATGATGTGCTCATGGCTATGTACGGGTGAGAACTATAGAAGTCTTACAACCTAAGGACAACACAAGGTTAGCAATTCCAGAACAACTAATGTTTGAAGTATCTGCTACAATGTACTCTTCTAATACATATTAAATATCTGTATCATTCCCATTGTGATATTTAAAGGAATCTAACTGTGGATAATTATATGTGGTTCTATATTTTTCCTTTCCACATTTTTAAAATAAAATATTTTCATATTCAGGTACAAAATATTTATGGACAGAAGGACAGTTCATCAGTGAGCTTTCTGAGGTGTGGTTGGCATTTGAAGAATTCATTATTAGTGCCATTGGAACTTTTGGCCATTTGGTTATTCTTTCTGTGAAATGGATCTTTAAATACTGTATGTACTTTGCTTTTACTTGGTTTCTTCTTATTAATGGAAGAGAATATTATATACTCAGGTAGGATTCCTTTGTGGGTAGTATAAATAATAGTACTTATAATCTATTTTTATTAGTTTTTTTTGAAAGTGGTAAAATACAACAGAACAAGATAGAACAAAGGCAATCAAGACAATGCAGTGAAATTGGTACAAAACTTCACAGCAGGGTACCAGGATAACAGTAATAGGTACCATAGTATATTTCATTATCTACACAATAGTTTTCCATTCAATCAGGGATAAAAAAATCAAAAACAGAACATTGTAAAACCTATCAAAATAGAATAATGAATAGAACAGTACAATTGATGAGAACAAAGCAAAAACAGTGAAAACAATATTTGCCTTCAAAGAGAAGAGATAAGGGAATCCCCCATATTTGCTATATTGCATATGGTCATCCTCCCAAGAGATGCTCAGACCTCTGGCCCCCAGTTGCCAAACAGGGTGGGAAAGAGAGAGGAGGGAAGATGGGATGTTTGATTCTCAGCCTGTGTGCCAGTAGGCTCATGGCTACTTACAGGGAGGCAAGCCAGTTGCTTTTTGCTCAGCACGCTAAATTCCAACATGGCCAGATCTCAGGAGACTCTGGCTGGTTCTCTCCCTGGCTCGTCAACCATTCACTCAAGCCATGGCTGCTTACCAGGGAGGCAAGCGGATGCTTTCTTCAGTACTTATAATCTTATACAACTTTGTAATTTTTGCTTTTGTTCACTTGTGTCTTTTGACAAAGGAAAACAATTTCTGTTGATTTGCTTCAATCAATATGTATATTTTATTTCTATAATTAATTATTATTAGTTATAATAGATATTTTGCTTTCTGCTTATAAAGTCTTTCCCTATAACAAAGTCTTTTCAGGTTTCTTTAATATTATTTTCCAAAATAATTTCTTTATAGCTCAGAAATTTCTAAAATGAATTAAATTGGTATATAGATTTGCTGAAAAGTAAAACAATGACAGTTTTTTCTATGCTATCTAGTTATCCCCATTAATTAAACACAATTTTATAGTTTCCTACTGTTCTAAAATAGATCTTTGTCCTGTTGTATGATAGATATCTTTAGTCTATTTGTGAGATCTCTATTGTTTATCTATTGAACAATACTATATTCAATTAATTCAATAATTCTTATACAATCTAATTCTTTCAGCATTTCATGAAATACATTAGAGGACTTTTTATGGCATTGTTATACTTCCAAAATTGTCTCAATAATTCTTGTTCTTTATATTTCCACATGAATTGCAAAACTACATATAACTTAAATTTCACATTTTCACAGAGACATAAATAATTGTGATTTTGATTTCAATTATTTGAAAGTTTTTATAATGAATTCATTTCCCTTAAAAGGAAATTTATTCTGTACTTACTGAGTGAACTGTTATAAATGTCAAGTATACAGCATTTATCATGTTCCTCAGAACTACTGCTATTTTTAATGATTGACATTTAATTTTTCTATCAATAACTTCATAAGGTTTTTATAATTCTAGATTGATAATATTTGTTCTCTATTTGGGGATATATTATTTGTTACAAATTTATACTTAATGTTTTCTTTTAACATGTCTGGGTATTCTTTATTGTTTTTTCAGTAGTTCTACATTAGAAAATATTCAGAAAAAATAATTTGAATTTAAATTATATCCCTTTATTCTAGACAAAATTTTTGTTCTCTTCTGTCAGGTATATGGTAGTGCTTTCTGTCTGGAGAAGGATTAATATAATTACATATATTTAAATAATTAATAACTGTAGTTAGATGTTGCTGCTAAAGAAACTAAAATAAAAGCAAATGAAAAATCAGCAACATTTTACTATCACCAGAAGGAAATCTCATGTTCATTTTATTAAAAAAATGTGAATTTTCTATATCAAGTTATGTAAGCTTTTAGAAATTTCACATTCAGGAAGAAACATTTATTAATTGCTGGCAACTATGAGTCTCAAGTGATAAATATTAATTCTAACCTTTTGCAATTTAAAACAATGCCAGGAACAATAGTTTTACAGATTACTATTCTTAATTATGGCTAGGCCAAGTTTTCAAGGCATGTGAGGAAAAAAGAATTAATAATAGAAAAATTGGCCAGAAAATGAATTAATTCTATGAAGGAATACAAAATAATAGTAATAACAAATAATATATTTATGTATTCTCAGACTTCAAAATATACAGTAGCCCATAAAATAAGAGCACACTGTAACAGAAAACAACAACCAGAGAAAAATAAATGATCTTATAAGTAAAAATATGACTGCTAATTGAAAGAAGAGTAGAACAAAACACTAGTGAAAAATAGTGGGACATAATCCTCAAAATTAAAAAAAAACATAGAATTGTAAAATTTAATTGAAAGGTTTAAAGAGGATTTTTCAAAATAAGGCACTTATATTCAATTTGATTGTGTTTATAGTAGCATTATATTATCATTATATTATGAATGGAAAAAATAATAACTTTAAAATATATAATAAATACCATAATGCCAAGGGACTTTTAAGTTATATTCAATATTTAGAAAGAATCAGCATTTAAATAAGTTAAAATAATTGTACCATGAATATGTTACCAAAATACAAAAAGTTGAGTAATAATTTTAAAATACTGAGGGAGATTATTTTTCAATTTTATTTTCTATATCTAGCCAAACTATTCACAAACATTATGAACAGAACAAAGATATTGTCAAGCAAGGAAGAACTTACAAAATTTACTCTCCTTGCATCACTTTTAAACAACATACTGGTGCAAAAGTGGAGGTTTCATCCACACATATGTAATCATGAAATATTAGAAGCAAAAAGTTTTAAAACAGAAAAAGATGAATGAAAACTTCAGGAAGGCATCCCCACAGCAGTGTTCTTTTTCAGTAGGAATTTTATAAGACAGAAAGCTTTAGTAAGATATTCT
Organism: Dolichotis patagonum; assembly: GCA_004027295.1. Lineage (NCBI taxonomy): Eukaryota > Metazoa > Chordata > Mammalia > Rodentia > Caviidae > Dolichotis > Dolichotis patagonum. The sequence continues at coordinate 1,088 of PVJX010045477.1, read as the reverse complement.
CTGAGTATAAAAGTAATAAAACCACAGTAAAGACCTCTTTTCAAAGATGGTGGACCTAGAGGTAGCAGGATATGGAGCCTCTCTGAGAAAGACAGCTCAAATGCCAGAATAGAACACCCTGGAGAGATCCAAACAGAGGGAGAGGGACCCAGAAAGAAACTGAAGGGAAAGAGACTGCTTGAATACGAGGTCTCGGGACTACCATTAGAGAAGCTAAGATCCGCAAGCACTGCACTCTGGCTGAGTGGCCTGAAATCATGCCCGAGATCCAACTGAATGACCAAACCCACACCAAAGCGACTGGCTTGAGCCGTTGGAGCGTGGAGCTGAGCAGCCCTGGGCGCGACTCACCTGGAACCGGCCCTGCACGCGACCCACCCAGAGGCACCGTGAATTCACACTCAGCCTCGCTGAGGTCAAAGGTCGGGGATTCCAGCAGTTCTCGGGACGACATCAACATGCAGTGAGTGATGGGAATGGGACCCTCCCACGGGAAAGAGGCAACCAACTAGACGACATATTGGATTGGGCAGGAAAGCCCTGGCTCTGCAAGGAAGCAGCTTCAGTTGGTTGCTCCCCTCACAGCGCGGATTGGTGGAATATGCTTGGACTGGGCTGGGACCCAGTGGGTAGCCACAAATCAATTGGTTCCCTGATGGCGCACACACTGACACAGTGAAGGCCTGCGAAGGTCGACTGGCCCGGAAGGGAGGAGCAAGCGAATACTACCCTTGCTTGCACTTCACTCTCTGATAGCAGACAGCAGAGGGCAGAAGCCCCTAGCCTATGTGCTCCAGAAGAACCCTAACCAACAAGAAAAGGGGCTGGGAATTACACTATATACTTGTATGGAAGGAACCAAAAACATGATGAGAGGAAGACATAAGACAAAGCCCCCAGCCCCCAATCCTGAGAATATTGATCCAGGAGAGGTAAATATAAAAGAGACTGAGGGCAGCAAACATGAAACATCAAACACAGAGTCAGTGGACATAGAGAGATATCTTTGGGACCTCATAAATGAGATAAAAACTGAAATATTAATTCAAGTTAAACAAGAGATAAGCAGATTAACAAAAGAAAGGCTG
>PVJX010045476.1:0-12714 GCA_004027295.1 Dolichotis patagonum | reverse complement strand
CCTCACCTGACTCTCTTTCCCTCACCCAAGAGCAGAGTGAGGTCGCCATGGACAGAGTTAAACACCTTCTCTAGTCAGGCTGTGCGTCTTGGCTTCAGCAATTGAGAGGCTGTGCAGGGACAACTTTGGAGACAGGGCAAAGTGTCTGTGTGGAGACACACACTGCAGGGGACACAGCACAGCCCGCGGGCCGCCCTCACTCTGCTCACAGAGCACAGCCGACCTCTCAATCCGGCCCGCAGGTTGCTTCTCCTCCCAGTACTGCGAGTGAAGCCAAGACCTCTGTGATGAGTTACATCCCAGACTGTTTTTATTGTTTAATCTGAGACAGCCTCTGGATAAGTCACTAAGTTGCCCAGGCTGTGCTGGAACTTTGGATCCTCCTGCCTCAGCATCTGGGAGGGCTGAGGTTACAGCCTGCTCTACAGATACTCTTTTAAGGGTACCACTTCATTAGCTTTCCTGGGGAGGCTTGGTCGGGTATCACTCACAGGGACAGATCCCGACCCGCAGTGGCAGGTGCTGGGGCCCAGTCCAGTGTGAAGCCAAAGGACGCGTGTGTTCTGCCTTGAGGTCCTTTCTGGCTTAAGAATCTAGCTGATCAAAAACGTCTGATCATTCTTATAAAATATACTAAATGAAAGGAAAATACGATAGCCACGTGGCAAGATTCTGGTTATAACGTTTGCTGACAGTCCAGTTCTCAGAATAGACAGAATGAACTGCTTTGCCCTAAGCAGCTAAGATTTGAAATCAGATAGAGTCTAACCCTGCCATAACAGACCCTGCGATACTACACAGGTTCAAGTCCTCTGAGGTTCACGGCTCTCATGTATATACTGGAGGGTGAGTAAAGTACTAGTTGTGAATTTAAGGGAGATAGTGCTTAAAAATATATTGCTATCATACCTGACACAGAAATTCACAGCACAAATTAAATTAACTAAAAATACAGAATTAAACAATCAATGAATTAATAATTAATAATAATATTAATAATATTGATAATTGATGCTGATAATAATTAATAATAATTAATAATTAACAAATGTTAAGAATATGCAAAGATTCATATGAAACTTTGCAAGTGATAAGATGAATTATAAGGGACAGCTATCTGACCTCTGAAGCAGTTCAGAGGCACAAAATTTAATCAGTAACTGCATTAAAATTTTTCACAGGAAATTTGTTTCCAAGAAAAAAGAAGAGTTAGTGAAATGCATTCAAGAATTCTTAGCATCATCGAACATGGCATCATAACACACGCCATGGATGAAACTATATTGAAATTATAAGCTGAAATTTCACAGACTCCCACTGCAACTGTACACCGCAATTGAGGAGGAATAATTTTTAACTGATGATTTATCTTTTCATGGTTCCCACTGGCACCTCCTAAGAAAATATCATTTCTTTGAAAACACGATGATGTGCTTATATGTATGGTGCCAACTCCTGAATATATGTAGAGAGACATGCACACATACAATTTCATAAGGCACTGATACACTGAATTTTTTATGAAAATTTTTTTAAATGTCATGGTAAATTATATGTGGCAGGAATTACATTTAGACAGCTTAAAAATACAGATGCAAAAGAGTAGTTAGGAAGTCATCCAGTTGGCTGTAATATCTTCCCAGAACTCAAAGGAGACACAGCAATAGAAAGTGACCTTCTTTATCTTTCAAACCAGCATTGTTCTCTCACCCGCTGCTCAGGGCATCTGTCTTAGCAATGGTTAGAAAATAGACTGCACAGTAAAATGGAAAGAACACTGGGCAAGTGCTCAGAAAATCAGCCAAGTTATTCTCCTATCTTCTCAGTTTCCACATCTGTACAATGGCTATAAACATTCCAGTCACGCTTATTGCATGAAAATGATCTGATCAACCACTCAAATTACACAGAAGAAAGTCGAGTAGTGGAGTGACTCCCATAGGGTCACATAGCTAATCAGTGACAGAATCAGGACTAGAAATGAGTCCTTTGAAGAGCTGGCCTTTCTGCCGTAACAAAGCTGCCATTGAAGCAAGATAGGGAAGTGCGTTGAAAAAACCTAACATAAGCATTTTGTTCAGTAGAAGTATTATGGGGTATATCAACTAGATCACAATCAGGGTCATCTCGTGGCAATTAATTAAGAAATGCTTTGAGACTATACCTGTTTCTTCAGCTGTAGTCGTCTTTCTCTTAAAATCAAATGCACTAGGTTTCATTTCTCAACAAAGGCACAAGAAGCAAACGATTAACTGAATTAATTCAGACACTGAAGTGGATTTTCAGGGACTTGACTTGCCCAAGCTAGTTTTCTGCAAAGCCTAAATTAATCAGATAATTGCTAATTCTCTCCTTTGTTTCGTGCTCCTTAGAGTCTATTTGTTAAAATGAACCTAGTGGGAGAATAAACAGTCATTTTAAAAATGCAAAACACTGACTCTGTATTAAACGAACGAGTTCCAAAACATGCTTTTTTAAGGTATCACTGCTGGGCATTACTTTAAAAGTTAATTTTTCTTCTCTGAATGTGAACATTACTGCTGTTTTTCAGGTTGAAAGAAGACCTTTTAGACAAACTTTTAAAAATCAGGATATTATGAACACGATTTGTTACATTATTAATAGAAAGATATTTACATGCTCTTTTGGCATGACTAAAAACAACACTTAAATCTTTTAGATTTAATTTTTACTGACACTTGAAAAATATAGTCAATCTAGCATGGTTCTAAATAGTCTTCCCTTAACAACTATCAAAGCTTTTGAACTAAGCAAACAATGCTCATTACCCTCCTAAGATCAGGAAGAAAGTTTGGAAAGTAATTTAATTAATTGATGCTGGAAAACTTAATTACATATGGAATGAGACTCATTGGATATTTCCTGTTTCATCAGAATTTCAGTCAGGAACATCTATTCTTATTATTTATCATTTCAGCTAGCATAAAATGAGACAGTTGTGATGACGATTAAATATTTTGCTCAGATAAACTTAAGACAAAAAACTCTAAACTAGCATAGGCACTGAGCACTCCCTTCCACCTGAAATTCTTGCATTTCAGTGTGAAGTTTTTTTTTTACTGTTGTATAAAGCATTACTGAACTGACAAAAAAAAATAACAGTTAGCTTTCAAATTCAGTGCAGCAATATAATTTGGGTTTAAGGGCATTAACCTAAGTGAAAATGTGAGTAATTTACTTTCTGTAGCGTAATAACTGTTGATTACTCAGATAGTTTTCATAAACAGTTGGCAAACTGTAACATATAACAGCTGTCACTATAAATTGAAAGTCAGTGTTCACTTAGGAATATTCACCACGTGAACTTTCAGCAGCCCTGTAGCCAAGGTCTGTGCTACTTCCAAAAGTTACAGAAAATTAATAGAGCATTTTTAGCCAAATGCACTGCAACTTTAGTTTCTGCTTTTAATTTCTTCAGTTTTACACATACAGGGCTGTAATCGCACTCAAATGGCTTTTCAGAATTTCCTCCAAGCAAATGAATTGTGTGAGGAAATGTATTTGATAGATTTATATCTTGGAGGTGAGAGAATAAATAAACCACAGAAATGGGATTACCAGAGATGCGTTTTGCTTTTTCAAATGAGAAAACAAGGACAGCATTTCCAATAAGCACAGCTCCAGTGACTGTGTGCTAAATAAAGTGGCTGTGAATACTTGGAGCAGCTGTAGTGCCCAGATCTGAGGCGGGAACTCTGGCTGCGTGCTGGAGTTTGCACTGTACTGTTTTGTCCTGTTCGAACAACTTTTTTCCAAGTAAAACTTGCATGACAGATTGCAAACGCTTTTGTACAAACCACTAAAAAATTACATCTAGGATCAAATTTACCCTGATCCATACACGCAGCAAAATGTAGTATTCAGCTACAGAAATGTCTGCTCTTGCAAGATGAAAGCCTTTTTTTCCCCAGGACACACGTGAAAAACACAGAGAAAGCTACAACAAAACACAAAACGCAGTACCTGCAACTGCCCGCTCTTCCCAGAACGCACCCTTGGCCAGCTTAGTCTCTCCTTGGCAGCACTTCTGTGCCAAATGCTTCCACCTCCCCAAAAATGTGTGTCAGCACAAGCCCAGACGAAACTGCAAATCCAGGAAAATGAAATTAACCGTGCAGATCAAAGCAGAGGAGCAGGGAGATGAAATGCCTGTAATCTGATCAGTGATCGGTTGCTGAACATCAAAGGCAGGGCTGAGCTTATATATATGCAGGGATAGCCAGAAAGTTCACTTTCAGCAAGTAGGTAGCTGCCCGCCCGCCTCCCAGGCCACGCATTCTTTTGTTAAATGTGGATCACGTCCTTTTGCTCTGAGTTTTTGCATCGGGGCCCTGCCAGTGGCTCCTCCATGCTGGGGCTCGGCGGATCCCGGCTCTGCAAGTTCCCAGGCTGCGCCGTGGGCTGTGCGCTGGAAGCCTTTCCTAGTGCCAGCGGGCTCTGCTTTATCCCTTTCATCTCGCTGAACTGCAGATCCCATGACATCATTCAGCGCCGTGGGACTTGGGAGGGCTATAATTCAGCTCCAGAGAAACCAGAATTCGCCTGATTTCTAATCACGTTAGCCCATTGTGCTTCACACAGGACAGTTCCTGTTATCTATCCCCAGCTGGAAGAGACAGCACTGCTGTGGACATTCCTTAAGTGATAAGATCTCTGATGAATGGGAGTCCAGCCAAAGGACAGCCTTTAATTGCCGTGTGGTTGATAGAAATCAGAATTTCCTACAAAGAGCCACTATCAAATAATCACAATGGCTAAATAGCAACCTTGAATTATTGGAACATACCCCTCAAAACCTCTAAAGTTATATTGCCAGAGGGACTGCATATCGTTTCAAACTCTTGTTTGTGTTTTCAGTGGGACACATTTTTAACAATTTCTAAGTAAATCGCTTTCCTCAAAATGTAAATTATGACTGTTTGACTGGCAGTCATGTAGTGGTGTCTTCCCTAAATTAGTTAAACAGGAGAAAACCAGTAATTCACCAGGCAACAGATATCTGCCCTAACACCTCCAGCAGAGGCTCAAACTGAGTCTTGATCTAAACTGGGGGTCCTGAAGATGCAATCTTAAGATGTCTAGTTCGTAGGCAGAATTCACGAATACCACTCGAGCCTTGTAGGATTCACGAAAGAGAACAGCTACGTGGGGAAAAGCAGAAGCTTGTGGCTGCCCCATAGCCGTGCTTGGCTTCTCCCAAGGCCGCAGTGTGGACTGTAGCTGAAAACTCACTTTAGTCTAATTCTCCATATTTTAAAATTAAATCTGTCACACATGATTTAGAATTTTCTTATTATTTTTCCTGAACAATGCCAGATTCAAAACAGTACAATTATTTTATGTTCAGTATTATATACATACAAGAGATGAACACGTTTCATCTTTACTGAAATCCAGAATACAATGCATTTCTGAATCCTAGATCCTTCTTTCATAGAACAAAAGGGAAAATTTCTGTTTTATAATGGAAACTTATCAACCCTTAAATGGCCAGTGAAAAATATTCCTGTGAAAGTTAGAGGATAGCAGAATTTAATCTTTCTGTTTATAAGGTCCTTCTGTAATTAGTTTCATTTAACTTTTCCTATGTAATATTTGAAAATGTATTTTAGGATAGATTTATTTCCAGGCTTCTATGATTCTTGAACAAATTTTAATAGCAAAACATTTGGTTTGAGCAGTGTATGAGTTCAGTATAGCATCTGAGTAGTCCTGTTTATTTTTTAATGTTTTCTTTGGGAGGGGGAAATGCCAGAGACAGTGCACTGGGCAAGCGCTCTAGCACTGGGCCACACCCCAAGCTCTACCGTTTCTCTCACAATTTTTGTACTTCATGCATCATTTCTCAAAGCTGAGAAATTTCACAGAGCTGAAATGGTATTGAACTCATGGGTGTAGCGCTTTGTGACTTTCTTGAAGCATATCAGGAAAATTCCTGTGACATTTGAACTCTACACCATTCCTGATCTCCCTGAACTCATGAATACAAAGTAAATGTTTATAAGAATAAAATGTTTCTGACAGAGTATGTGTCCATTTCTTTTTGAGGTCGTCCAACCCTTCCAGGTATATGAAGTCCGTATTCCATCACCCAGAAAGAAATTCTCACCATGGGTTGATTTCCCGAAAGACAATGACTCCGTGAGGTCCTCTGAGTGAGCAAGAGGCCTGTGTGTCCTTCCAGAGTTTAACACCAATAGAAATCAGTGAGGACCTCACAGTTTTCCTGGAAGTTTACAGGAGACATTTGGAAGCCAGGACAAATACCCACACACCAGTCAAATTATTCTCAGTTTACACACTGGTTGTTCAAGATGCAATGTCACATCAATGGAAGAAGTTATTCACCAAGTCACTGAACATTATTTTGGTCCTTTTGTGGCCAAGAATTCCCATTCTGTGAGACGAAAGTGGACAGAGCAGGTCCCGCCTGTCCCAGGATCAGGGTGTGGCTGAAGGCTGGCCTCCCGAGAGCGACAACCCTGACCTGTGGCTTGCAGCGCCTTCACCGTAAGAGGCGGCCTGGACATGTGTTTACACACAGCACCGCGGAGGGAGCCGTGAAAAGTTTTTCTCTCTCATCCCCCAGTAGCCTAGGTTATGTGTGATGCTCTGGATATAAGAAATGTGACACTTCAACCCACATATATTCATGTGCCACCTAACAAGATGTTTTCTAAGAAATGTGTCACACGAATGTCACAGAGCATACCTACAAGAATCTCGGTACGATGTTTAACACACAGCTGGGTGTCTACGGTCGATGGAGACACGATGAGCAAAGCAATTTAGGGTTAGATCAAGCACAAGAGGAAAGGAGGCCAGCGGGAGACACCAGAGCTCACTGGTATATATTTCCTCCTAATTTCATCTTTTCTAAACTTTCTCTTTAGAAAGTTTAGTTCTGGATTATATCATATAAGCATAGCTTTGCTGCATAAATTGAAAGAAATTGGAATGAGCTACTGATCAGAAAACACATGCATGTGCACACACACACACACACACACACACACACACACACACTGTTCATTTTTTAGAACAGTTTTAGATAGAACAATTGAGTGCTTAGAACCAAGATTTCCCATAAGCCCCTTGTGCCTTACACAGTCTACACTGTTACGAGCAACTTATATTTCCATGGCATATTTGTAACAGTTCATGAACATTCGCAGCATCATCAACTAAAGCCATAGTTTACACTAACATTCCCTCCCTGTGTGTGCAGTTCGGTGGAATTTGGAAAATGCGTAGTGTCCTGTGCCCTCCACTATAGTGTCATACAGAGGAATTTCTTTGTTCAAAGCATTCCCTGTGCTTCATGGATTTGTTCCACCTCCCTCCCCTGAGCCCTCATAATCACTTTCTGCCATCTCCACAGCTTTGTCTTCTCCAGGATGTTAAGGGTTTGAGGCACAGAATAACAGCCTTTTCCTGTGGCTTCTTTCCTGAGCAGTATGCTTGTAAGGTTCTTTCATGGCTTTTTGTGGCATGATAGTTAATTTCTTCTTCTTATTGGGTAATATCCCATTGTCCAGATGAACAGTTTCTTTATCCATTCACCGATAGCAGGACATTGCAGTTGCTTCCAGTTTGTGTGATTATCAAAGTTCTTGCGTGGACTTAAAGTTTTGTTTTTGTTTTTGGTACCGGGGATCGAACTCATGACCTTGTGCTTGCCAGGCAGGCGCTTAAACCACTGAGCTAAATCCCTGGCCCGTGGACTTAAAGTTTTAACGCAAAGGCAATAAACAGCTGGGAGCTGGATCATATGACAAACCTAAGGCTAAGTTTATAAGAAACTGCCACACTGTCTTCCAGAATGACAGTGCTTCGGGACAAGCTGACACAAACCCATAATTCTAGCACTCGGAGGCTGAGGGAGGGGAGGCCAGCAAGCTTAAGGTTGGCCTGGAATATATAGGGAGATACTGTCTCCCCAAAAGCCCCCATCTAACCTACGATACAATGAAACGAATACTCCGATCTCCATCCATCCCTGCAATGAATGAGACCTCTTTTGCCCTGCATTCTTGTCACCTTTTAGTGTTGTCTGTTTTTAAAAGTTTAGCCTGTCTAGTAGGTGATGGTATCTCCTTAATCTTCTGGTGTTTATTGCCATATGTCTTGAGCTTCATTCCATATTCTTATTGCCATCTGTGATGGCCTCTTTTTTGGAGTCATGCCTCTTTAGATGATTTTGCACACTTGAAAACTGGATAGCACAGCTTTTTACTGTTGAATTTTAAGAGTTCTTTGTATGTTTGGGGGATGCGGGCTGTGTGCAGAGGCATATTTTATAAATACAATAGTGTCCCCCATCCAGAGTTTTGTTCTTTGCAGTTTCAGTTACCTGTGTCAACAACTGCAACCTGACAATGTGAAATGGAAAATTGCAGAAATCAATCGTTTGTAGGTTTTAAATTTTGAGCTGTTCTGAGTAGTATGTTGAGATCTCTGTCGTTCTGCTCTGCTCTTCTCGGGACATGGCTCATTCTTTTCTCCAGCACATTCATTGTCTATTTGTTGCTTGTCTACTAGTCACTTAGTATCTGTCTCAACTGTCACACAGATTATCACAGTGTGGCAGGCTTGCGTTCAAGTAACCCTTACTTGTTGTAGTAACGGCTCCCAAGCACAAGGGGAGAGGTGCTGACAATTGAGATGTGACAAAGAGAAGCCAGAAAGTGCTTCTTTAAGTGAGAAGATGGAAGTTCTTGATTTATTAAGAAAAACAGTTATGTGCTGAGGTGGCTGAGATCTACAGCATGTTTTTGAGACACATGCACCATTCCCATAATTTTTATTATAGTATATGGTTCTCTATTTTGTTATTGGTTGTTATGAACCTCTTACTGTGCCTAATTTATAAATTCAACTTTGTCATTTGCATGGAGAAAAACCAATGTGTAGAGATCGGTGCTATCCAGTGTGCCAGGCACCCCTGGGGTCTCAGAATCTATCCCCTATGCACGAGGGGGTGCAAATTACTGTCTCCTGGTTTGTAACTTGTCTTTTTATTGTCTTAACAATGTTTTCACAGAAAAGTTATAGATTTTAATAACGTCTACTTACCAAATTTTTGTAGATTGTAGACTTAATGTTGTATCTAAAATGTTATTATTGAACCCAAAACCTTCTAGGATTTCTCCTACATTTTCTACTGAAAGTTTTATAGATTCTTGTTTTGCTTTTGAGCCCATGATACAATCTTCAGGAATCGTTGGGAATGATGTCAAGTCCTTGCCTAGATTCACCTGCCTTTTTCCTTTGGCCTGGTGGTGGGGCTGCTTCCTCCCTCAGCCTGCGTATCTACGCCGGGACTCCCTGACTGTGGCAGACACACAGGGGTGTGTTTGTCTGATTCTCCTGGTCAGCTCTCGTGGCCTGAAGGAAACTAGGGTCTCCAGTGGTGGCTTGTGGGTGCACAGGGCATGTCTTGTTGTTTCTCCCTGCCTGCACTGGTTACCTACGGGAGGCAACTATTCTGGTGGTGGCAGCAGGCACACAGGAGTGGGTCTGGCTGCATCTCCCTGCCTGTGCTGGCTGTCTGCAGGGAGCAAGCCTTCCAGTGGCAGCAGTGGTGTGCAGGGGCGGACCTGGCCGTGTCTTCCTGCCCAGGCTACAAAGAGCATTCTTAGCACCATATTGCTCTCCAATATTTTCCTGGGCCCAGGATGACTTTCAGATAAGCCACTGTTACGGCTGATACATTGTGCCAACTTGAGAGGTCTAGAAGTTTAATTAAGTGACTTTTCAGGGGCCCAGGGTCCTCACTTTGTAGACACCCTGAGCCTGTGGAAGGGAAGGGCGTGGAAATGGTGTGACTGCTACACCCACCTGGGGGTGGGCGGCCTGCTTAAAATATAAGGGATGAAAGGAGGCTTGCTTTGCCCCGTTTTTGCCCTTGCTGCTTTTGCTGTCTTCTGCAGTCTTGAACAGTTGCCCCTGTGCCACGTAACCTTGCCTTGGAGCCAGCTGATTACGGACTGAAACTTCTACAAACTGTGGGCTACATAAACTTTTCCTTCTTTAATTTTAAACATTGAGTATTTTGTCCCAGCCATGAAAGAAAAGTAACCAAGACAACCATATACTTATATTTAAAATTGATGAACACTTTCCCATTTTTCTTTTCTGTCTCTTAAGCATCTGCCTTGGTTTATTATGACTCTTGGTAGAATTTAATGACACTAACAAAGCTGTCAGTGGAATAACAATAAAATACACTAATGCAAATTTTTAGAATACTACAACTCCCAAAATGCTTTGGGATTGTTAGAAAGTAAAATACAGGATAAAGATGGACCTGCTCTTAATACACTACTTTAAAAAATACTGATCACCAGGTTTGGTGGCACATGCCTGTAATCCCACCACTCAGGAGGCTGAGGCAAGAAGATCATTGTGAGTTTGAGACCAGTCAGGGTTACCAAGTGAACTCAAGGCCAGCCTGAACTGCATAGCAAGGCCCTGTCTCAGAAAGACAAAAAATAAATAAAATAAAAACACTGATCTACTTGCAGTGCAGCTATACATGCAAATGAAAGAAGGTATAGCACAGGGCATAAAACACAGAATAATTACAACTCCTGGTTAAAATCAGGAAAATACAAAACATACTTTAGGGAAAATAGTATTATAATGTAGTCCTGCTAAGTAAAACTATATTACAAAGTAAGATGGTAGAGAATCCTTTACTTTCAGATAATGAGAAATTGGCTAACAGAATGTTTGGAATCACAGCTTGTATTATGTTTTCAAACAAATTTCTAAGGTCTGATTATTTTTCCCTTATAACTTAGTTTCTATTTATTTTCCAGCTTTGTAGACAACTGTAAAGCAACTAAGAGATACAGACAGAGTTGGAAATAGATATAAGGAATTTTGAGAAAGGAAACTGCTCTGGTCAACTGTTATTTTCCAGTGTTTAGCTAGGGCCACACTTGGACAGATGACCTTGCACCAGGCTGCCTTGGCTGGAATCCCAGGACTTTTGTGAGAAAGACTATGAGTGAATAAACCAACTTAAACCTTAGCTTCCTGATTCCTGAACTGGGGGCAATAAGATTGTGTTAATAAGCTGTCTGTTACTGTGGTGAATTCCTAAGGTAAATCTACTTGAAAGGAAGCACTGTTTTGATGGTTTCAGTCCATGGTCACCTGGCCCTGTGGCCTTGAGTTTGCAGTGGCACAGGACATCACAGCAAGAGCGCATGGCGGTGGAGGCTGCTTACTTCATGGGAGCTGGGAAACAGAGAAGGGACTGGGGTCCTAAATCCCCATTCAAGGGCTCACTCCCAGTGACCTAACTTCCATCCCCATGTCTCTTCCCCCTGAAGGTTCCTCCACTCCTCAACAGTGCCATAGCTGGGAACAAAACATTTAACCCACGAACCGTTGGGAACATTTAAGATCCAAACTGTTATGGGTTGTGTTTGGATGGCCCCCAAGCCTCATGCAGTCATGGAGACAGCTGAATCTGGTGTTTGTGATTGGTTCATTGTCTAGCACTGGGATTGGTGGCATGAGTGCTGCACCTGCCCAGGGTGGGTAACCAGCATACTATGTAGGGGAGGGTAGGATACTTTTCCCCTCTTTTGTCCTTTTCTTTCTTGCCACTTGCAGCTACCATGAACAGCTACCCCTCAGCCACGCCACCCTGCCTTGGAGCCAGCTGAGTATGGACTGAAACCTCCAAAAACCGTAAGCTAAATAAACCTGTCTTTGCTTCACTTTGAGTGTCAGGTATTTTGTCTCAACAATGAGAAAAGAAGTAATCAAGACACAAACCATAACAAAGAGTATTTACCTCATCTGGTTCTTTGACCCTTGGGCTAGAAACGCAGGCAGGTGCTGTGCTGCTGGGCTATATCCGCAGCCCAGAAGCTTGATTTTTAAAAAAAAAACTTCAATTTTTTTTAAATTGAAACTTTGATGTTGAAAAATTGTGGTTGTGATAGTATAGTACAGCATAATTCAAAGTGAGTTATGACACCTTTTCAGCAGGGTACTCTGTTTATGTTAGAATTCAAGGCTGAGTATGTAACATTTTTTAAAGAACGTAGGAAATTATCGATGAGATTCTCTGAAAATAAGAAATGCAACATGCAGGTGGATAAACTGTGGTGACTGACCAGGACTTTCATGTGTATGGTCAGTTAAAGGGAGAGAGCAAGTGTCCCTCTGTCAGAAGAGCAGAAAGATCCCAAAGACAGGTGATATTTGGTTCTTCAAGAGTACCCAAGCAAAGGGTTGGGGAAGAGTGGGAATTTCTATGGGAATTTCAGGAATATTTGCATCACAGAGCTGGGCTGTATGTGTGTGGGGTGGGAGGGCCATGGGGTTGGAGCCTTCATGACCTTTCTGTCCTGGATGCTACGGGCTTCCCGAGACAAGAGCAGGGACCTGAAGTTGACGGGAAGGCACAGGACTTGGTGTGCGGAGTCTAGCATGTGCTCGCAGAGGGCTGCATGGGATGTGGGTGGACAACACAGCTGCGCCTTGGTAGAAGATGAAGGAAGTGTGGCTGGTAGGAAGGAGAAGGAGCGGGAGGCAGGGCGGGAGGTAAGTGTGCTGCCATAGTTGCTGCCAGAGCTGCTCCACCCACACAGGCAGGGACACAACCAGCTGGTGACCCTTATCAGCTCCTCTGGTCTCCCCGACAGGCTGGCAACACTGTGGGACTTATTT
>PVJX010045475.1:0-12600 GCA_004027295.1 Dolichotis patagonum | reverse complement strand
TGAACAGCAGCAGGAAAATATAACCACAGACATAAAAGTAGTAATAATACTGACTAAACATAAAAAGCGGGCTCTAAACACTCCCACTTGCTGAGAGTTTCCAGGCCATCCTGTAGACAGGTCTGGGAGCCAACTGTATATAATTATCCATTCCATTCTAGTACTTGTGTTTTGGTTATATGTGCTTTAATTTCTTGTACTATTGATTTATTCTTGCCTAGAGACTGCCAATCTCCAGTGATCATACAGGCAGTCCTCCAAACAGAGCCAGCCATCACTTTCCCTCTACTCTGACCTATAAATCAATCTCTAATGCATACCATCTACTGCGCCAGTCAACACCCACTTTCATCCAGAATTGCAGCAAATGTGGTGGTGCATTGTCCTTCCCAGGGATGCCTGCCTGATTGTGCCACAGTTCACATGGCAGGCGAGTGCTCCTTTCCTACACCAGCTAAGGCCTCTTACCTGATTCTGCCTTTGGACCAAGAATGGGAGGCGGTGCCCTTATCCCACAAAATGCCAGGGGGCTGCATCTAGTCCTTTGCAGCTAGGGCTAAGGGATGGCTTTGAATTTGCCAGACTGGAATATATGTTAGGCTCCTAGTTCTCAGCCAGGATTTCCTCAGTCTGTTGTCCAACTGTAGGCTCTCTATTGTGATTGAACAGCCCAGCCCTTCCCCCAATCATAAAATGTAATACGGGCTGGGGATTTAGCTCAGCGGCACAAGCGCCTGCTTTGCAATTGTGCAGTTGTGAGTTGTGATCCCTGGTACCAAAAAACAAAAAAAAAAAATGTAATTCATCCTGTTAACAGAACCAAGGACAAAAACCGTATGATAATCTCAATAAATACAGAAAAAGATTTAACAAAGTCCAACACCTATGCATGATAAGAGACCTACAGAAAATTAGAATACATGTTCTTTATCTCAATCTGATGAGAGCCATCTATGACAAACCAAAGGCAGCATCATACTAAATGGACAAAGTCTGAAAGCTTTCACTCTAAAATCATGAACAAGACAAGGATGCCCATTATTACCACTTCCATTCAACATAGTTCTGAAAACATTAGCTAGCACAATTAGATAAGAGAAAGAAATAAAGGTAGCAAAGGAAGAAGTTAAATCATCTTCATTTGCATATGGCATAATACTCTACACAGAAAACCCCAAAAACTCCACCAAAAGACTTCTAGATTTAATATGCAAATTCAGTTCCATAGGTGGACAGTCAACAGTCAAAAACCTATATTTCTGTATACAAATAACAAAATCAGAGAAACTTGGGGAATAACACCTTTTTATTTTAAAGAGAAAAAACAAAAATCAAGAAGTTAACAAACAATTAAAAAACAACAAAAACAAAATGACAACAATAAAACAACAGTGGTGATACAGGATTTCAAAACAAGATGATAAGAATTTAACAAAAGGAAGCACTTAGAAATACATCTAACAAAGGAAGCAAAAGATTTCTACATTAAAAACTACAGTACTCTGAAAAAGGATATCAAAGAGGATATCAGAAAATGAAAAGCTATCCCTTGCTTATGGGTAGCAAGAAACAAAATAGTAAAAATGGCTATACTCCCAAAACTGCTGTACAGATTTAATGCAATGGAATCAAAATACCATTAGCATACCTCACAGAACTACAGAAAACATTCCTAGAATTCATTTGTAAACAGAAGAGACCTAGAATGCCTAAAAAATTCTGGGTAAAAAAGGCAAAGCAGGCCCTCACAATCTCTGACTTGAAATTAGACTACAAAGCTACTGCCATTTTGGAAAAATGCTATGGTATCGGCTAAAAAGAAAAACAGACCTCAATATCAGTGGAACAGATTAGAAGAGGCAGAAACAACTTCAAACACCTTCAGCTATCTATCTTTAACAAAGGGTATAAACACATTTATTGGAAGAAACAAAGTCTCTGTAATAAAAGTTTCTGAAAAAACTGGCTTTCCACATGCTGAAACTAAAGTCAAAATGATCAAAGATCTAAATGTTAAAACAGAAACACGAAATCTGAATGAGAGAAAGAATAGATAGAAGTCTCGAACACATCGGTGTAGACAAAGACTTTAGGAATGAAACCCCAGCCACACAGGAAATATCACTAAGAATCAACAACTGGGATCTCATCCTTTTAAAAAGGTATTTCACAACAAAAGAAATTGCCATCAGAGTAACAAGACAATCCATAGGGTAGGAACAAAATCTCAGCCAATTGTTCTTCAGATGAAGCACAAATATCAAGAACATATAATGAATTGGAAAAAAAAATCAAACAACCTGCAAATTTAAAGACCCAATCCAAAAACATGCATCCAAAATGAACAGACACTTCTCAAAAAAAGTACAACTGGCAAATAAATACATCACAAAATATTCACCATCATTGGTCATTCTAGAGAAGCAGATCAAAACAATGCTAAGATTCCATCTCACTCCAGAAAAAATAGCTATTATCAACAAATCAACCAATAAAAAATACTGAAAGGGCTGTGGGGGAAAAGGAACAGTCCTTCACTGTTGGGAGTGCCGACTGTGAAAAGCAGTTTGGAGACTACTGAAAAGCAAGATTAGAGGTCCCATTTGACCCAGCTAGTCAGTCCCCTTCTTTGTATTTTCCCAAAAGGATTAAAAACATCATACCAAACTGATACATGCACATCCATGTTTATAGCAGCACAACTCATAAAGGTAATTCTTGGAAAAAACCCAAATGTCCATCAACCAATGCATTAAAAAGATGTGTTTCTTTATACAATGGACTTCTCTGCCACAAAGGAGGATAAACTTGGGACCTTTACAACTAAATGGATGGACTTGAGGGCATACACTTAAGTTAAATAAATCAGATACACATGTGTAAATATCACATTGTCATTCTGGTGTAAGAGACTAAAAGTGTTAATAAGATCTAAAATGTATAATAGATACTGTGAAACAGGATGGAATTGTTCAGAAGAAGGGGGAATGAGGGAGAAGGGATTGAAGGGGAAAAACATGAATGAAAAAGAATAAAATGGAAACAAAGCTTTGGAAATAAGTAGGGGAAGAGGGGCTCAAGAGAAGGGAGGGAAATGACAAAAAAAGAAAAACTAGGGAATATCATTGACAGACACAAATTACCTATGATGAATGTGAACATTATGCATGCTTACATTTTACCAACAAAGTCAAATATAAAAAATAAGAGGTGAATATAGGACTGTTGATCTTAATTTTTTTATTTCAGAGAGAAAACACAGAAAAGAAAATAAAAACAAGATATATACAAACAACTATAAGAACAACAAAAATCCCAAATCAATGACCATATACACTTTCAAAACAAGATGATAGGATTTTAACAATGGCTGTAATATTGCATATTGTTATCTTCAAAAGAGTTGCTTAGATTTACACATGTAAATTTGTCTAATCATATGAGTATTGATTGTTCTTTTAAAGAATTACTAGAATTAGTAGTATACTCATCTTAGCTATCTTATGTATATATAAACAAATGTACATCTTTTTCCTTTTCCCTTCCTTTTCTCCTTTCCCTTAACCTAGTTATTTTCCCCATTGAGCAATTTCTTACCTTTTCATATTTTGGATCTTACTTACTCTTTAAGTTTCTTACATTAGCGAGACAATATTGTATGTTATAGTCAGGAGTTGTGCAGAGAACAATAAGAATCAGGACATGGAATTTATAGTATTGTTTTTATGATGGTCACCCCGAGTTAATACAAGAAAATGCAGGAAATCTATCCACAATACTAAAGACATAGAATATTTAGCCAAGGGCCTGAACCCCAGAGCAATGTCCCACATGAGTCCAGATGAAGACCCAGAGCTCATGACAATGCCTCCCACAAGTCCAGCTGGACGTCTAGAGCCACAAGAAAGACTCACGCCAGTCTCTTTTACAGATCCGTGCTGGGGAGGCCCAAAGGTCAGCGGTGGAAACTAGGAAGTCTATGCCAGCAGGGTGAAGGAGCTGTGCTGGTAGGTCGAGGGTTCTACACTGGAGCCAAGAAGTCACACTCAAACAAAGACAGGGCTGTCCTGAAAAGCACCACAGCCATCCTCAGTGACACGGAGGGCTCGAGCTCCTCTGATGACAAGCAGAGTTGAGCATATGCCAGGAAGCCAGCGTGACAAGTTCATCCTGGAGACCAAGCGGCACATGTCTTTCTCTCTGCAGCCAGGAAGCAATGCTCGATGTGAGGACCAGAGCTTCTCCAAGAGAACCTAATGGCTCAAACAGCAACGCGTAGGAGAATCCACAATGCCTCAATGCATTAATGCCTCAACACATTAATGCCTCAATGCATTAATGCCTCAACACATTAATGCCTCAATACACTTCCTTCTCCTTCTCCAAGTCTCCATTTATGCTGGCAACCTTCCTCAGGTGAAACTTCTACACTCAGCAGCATGGTGATTCAGTTCCACTGGTGTTAAGTTGACCACCAGTTTTTAATCCATAACATGGTATTTTGACATGTGAGACTGATTTATTTCACTTATGAGTATGATCTCAAGTCTCATCACTTTACCTATACAAAGCCTCGATTCAATCCTTCTTCATAGCTCAGTAGTACTCCATTGTACAAGAATACCATATCTTTTTTATGTATTCCTCAGTTGATGGGTATTTGGGTAGTTTCCAAGGTTTGGCTATTACATATTGTCCTGCCGTTAACATGGGTGCACACAAATCACTGTAGGATGATGTTTTCAGTGCTTCTAGGAAAATGCCCAGAGGTGGGAAGGCTGGGTCAAACAGGACCTCCACGCTGGCTTTTTGTCCTCCACGCTGGCTTTTTGACCTCCACACTGGCTTTTTGACCTCCTGGCTTTTTGAACCTCCACCCTGATTTCCACAGTGGGGTTCCACCAACCTACACTCCCCACCAACAGTAGAAAAGTGTTCCTTTTTTCCTACAGCTTCTCCAGCATTTGTTTGTGGTTGATTTCTTGATCTTGGCCATTCTTTCTGGAGTGAGAAGAAATCTCAGTGTTGTTTTAATTTGCATTTTTTGAATGGTCAATGATACTGAACTTTTTTTATATACTTATTTGCCGCTTGTATTTCTTCATTGGGGAAGTGTCTATTCATTTCAGATGCCCATTTTTTAATTGGGTCTTCAAATTTTGTGGGTTTGATCTGTTTTAATTCTTTATGTGTTCTAGATAAAAGTCTTTTGCTTGAGGGACATTTGGCTAAGACTTTTTCCCAATTAGTGGGTTTTCTTTCACTCTGTTAGAGATTTCTTTTGACATGCAAAATCTTTTTTTAATAAGATGAGATCCCAGTTATTGATCCTGGGAAGCATTTCCCATGCAGTTTGATTTTTATTCATGAACTCTACACCTATGTCTATGTCTTCAAGATTTCTACCTACTTTGTCTTCCAGCAGAATTACTGCTTCTCTTTTAATATTTAGATCTTTGCTCCATTTTGAATTTAGTTTAGTGCATAGTGATACACATGGATCTAGTTTTAGATTTCAACATATAGAAAGGCAGTTTTTCCAGAACCACTTATTAAAGAGGCTGTCCTTCTTCCAGTGAACCTGTTTGGCTCCTTTGTCAAAGATAAGGTCACCGGTTGTGTTTGCATCATCTAATCTGTTCTACTGATCCTCAGGCCTGTTTTGTTGCCAGTACCATGCTGATGCTATCACAGTAACTTTGTAGTATAATTTCAAGTCAGGGATTGTGATGCCTCCTGCTTTGTCTTTGTTGCCCAGCATTGCCTTTGCTATTCTAGTTCTCTTCTATTTCCAGATGAATTTTAGGAATGATTTCTCTAGATCTGAGATGTATGCTAATGGTGTTGTCATAGCAGTTGCATTAAATCTATGTACCAAGTTTGGGAGAATGATCATTTTCACAACGTTTGCTCTTTCTATCCATGAACAGAGAATGTCTTTCCATTTTCTGTAATCCTCTTTGATTATTTTTCATAGTAATGTAACTTTCAATGTATATAGATCTTTTACTTCCTTTGTTAGTATTCCTAATTATTTCATTTTCGGGGGGTGCTATTGTGAAGGGTATAGTTTCCTTTATTTCTCTCTCAATGAGTTTGTTGCTTGCATACAGGAATACTACTGATTTTTGAGTGTTGATTTTGTATCCAGCAACATTATTCAATTTGTTTATTAGGTCTAAGAGTCTCTCAGTGGAATTTTGGAGCTCTTCTATGTAGAGTATCATGTCATCTGCAAATAATGATAATTTAACTTCTTCTTTTCTTATCTTTATTTCATTCATTTCTCTCTCTTGTCAAATTGCTCTGGATAATATTTCCAGAACTGTGTTGAATAGGAGCAGTGATAGTGGACATCATTGTCTTGTTCTTGATTGTAGGTTGCAATGTTTCAGTTTTGGTCCATTTAGCATAGTGTTGCCTGTGACTTTAAAATATGTGGTTTTACCAGATCGAGGTAAAGATCATATATTCTGATTGTCTGTAGGGTTTTATCATGAGTGAGTGAGGAACCTTATCAAAAGCTTTTTTTCTGCATCTATTGAGATAATCACATGATTCTTGTCTTTGGATCTATTGATATAGTGTATTATATTTACTGATTTGTGTATGTCGAACCATCCCTGCATTCCTGGAATGAATTCCACTTGGTCATTGCATATAATCTTCTTAATGATTTGCTGCATTCTGTTTGCCAGTATTTTATTGAGGATTTTTGCATCTATTTTCATTAGGGAGACTGGCCTGTAGTTCTCTTTCTTGGTCGGGTCTTTCTATGGTTTTGGTATTAGGGTAATACTTGTTTCCAGGAATGAGCTAGGGAGAACTGCTTCCTTTCAATTTCATTGAAGAGTTTGAAGTGTGTTGGAATGAAGTCTTCCCTAAATTTCTTGTAAAATTCAGAAGTGAATCCATTAGGACCTAGATTTTTCTTTGTTGGTTAGATTCTAATTACATTTTCTATTTCATTAACTGAAATTGGGTTATTCAGCACTTTTATGTCTTCTTGATCCAGTTTTGTTAATTCATTTGTTTCTAGGAAACCATCCATTTCTTCTGTGTTATCAAGCCTATGAGAGTAAAGGTTTTCAAAGTAGGTATTGATGATCTTCTGTATTTCCACAAGGTCTGTAATGGTTCTACCTTTTTCATTTCTTATTGCATGAATTTGAGATTTTATTTCCTTTTTTGATAAGGTTGGCTAGGGGGTTTATCAATTTCATTTATTATTTCAAATAATCAACTCTTTCATTCATTAATTCTTTGTATTGTTTTCTTGTCTCAATTGCATTAATTTCTGCTCTGATCTTTATAGTTTCCTCCCTTCTTTGAGCTATAGGCTTGACTTGTTCTTCTGTTTCCTAGAAATTTCAGGTGTAGCATCAGGTTGTTTATTTCTGTTTGTTCTTTTCTGATGTGAGAATTCACCACAATGAATTTCCCTCTGATGACTGCTTTCATTGTGCCCTACACGTTCCAGTAAGTTGTATTTACATTTTTGTTTGCTTGTAGATATGGCTTAATTTCATCTTTAATTTCCTCTGTGACCATTGATTATTCAGGAGAGTATTATTTAGTTTCCATGTGTTTATGGATTTTTTGTAATTTCTTTTGTCATTTATTTCCAAAGTCACGGCACTATGGTCAGATAATATGCATGCGATAATTTTGATTTTTTTGCATTTACATAAGTGTGTTATATGAGCTAGTACATGTTCTCTTTTAGAGAATATATATTCTAATGTTGTTGGGTGGAATACTCTGTATACAACTGCTAAGTCTATTTCTTCACAAATTCGATTCAATTCTATTATTTGTTTGCTGACTTTTTTGTCTAGTTGATCTGTCTCTTTGTAACAGTGGAGTGTTAAGGCCCCCATTATGATTGTATTATTGCTCATTTGACTTTTCATGTCTATTATTATTTGTCTTTTATAGTTGGGTGCTTGCATATTTGGTGTATATATAGATTTATGTTTGTTATCTATTTCTCTTGAATTTTTCCTCTAACAAGTATGTAGTGACCTTCTTTATCTCTTTTGGTTTGAAGTTCACACTGTCTGCAACATAACTGCTACCCCTGCTTTTTTCTGGCTTCCTGTCACATGGAGTGTTGTTTTCCATCCTTTGACTTTCAGCCTACGAATTTCATTTTCAGTTAAATGTGTTTTGTATATACAGCATATTGTTGGCTCTTGTTTCTTAATCCACTTTGCCAGTCTGTTTCTTTTGATTGATGAATTAAGACCATTTACATAATGCTTTTAACTGATGTGTATTGACTTATCTTTGTCATATTATCTTTCTGTTGTTGGTTTCCTACTTTTACCCGTCTGGTTAGTTGCCTGTCCTGCTTTTTGGTTGCTTGTTCTTTCTACTGTTGTTCTTGGAATTGTAATCATTTCTATCTCTTTCTAGAATGTCTTTCAGTGCTCTTTGTGGGATTCATTGTATTGTCATCAAGTTCTTCAGTGGTTCTTTGTAGTAGAAGCATCTTATTTCTCCACTGATTTTGAAAGATAGTTTTGCAAGGTACAGCAGTGTGGCTTGGAAGTTGTTTTCTTTCAGCACTTGAAATACTTCACTCCATGCTCTTCTTGACTTGAAGGTTTGTGTTGAGAAGTCTTCCATGATCCCAATAGACTTTTCTTTATAGGTGATCTGTTTCTTTTCTCTAGCTGCTTTTAATATTCTGTTCTTCTGCTGAATTTCTGGGATCTTAATTATTATATGTTGGGTTGTAGATTTATTTTAGTTACGGCTAATTGGAGTTCTATATGCTTCACTTATCTGTGTGTCAGGTTATTTTTCCCATATATGGGAAATTTTCTGCTATTAGGTTTGTAAATACTCTTTTTGTGTCATTTGTGTTGTGTCCTTTTTCATTGACACCTATCAGTCTTACACTGCTTCTCCTTGCATCATCTTGCAGCTGTTGAATTGTTATTTCCTGATTCCTGGTTATTTTTAAGAGCTGTTTCCTTTCATGATCACTAGTCACAATCGTGTCTGAGAGGTCTCAGAGTCTATCTTCAGTTTCATTCATGCAGTTTTGGAAGCTTTCAATGGAATTTTTTTATTTTGATCTCCTTGAATCTGTTTCATGCATTCTAATTGTTGCCTGTATTGTTCATTCAAGGTTTCCATCAATTTGCTATTGTTTCAGATTTCAGTTGTTTCTTTACTTCTCTTGCTATTGTTTCAGATTTCAGGTTTGTGATTTGCAAATGGATCCATGTCTATGTTTCTGGATTTGATCTGGATGGGCAGGAAGTTTGAGACTGCATTTTGTTCTTTCATTTTTCATTTTCCTGTATTTCCCTGAATCAGATACCTGTATCAGATACCTGTATTCAGATACCTTGGTACCTGAATCAGATACCAAGTCCTAGTTGCTTCCTGTCCTGGTGGGCTGTCAGGCAGTAGCACTCACTGAGGATTGCTGTTGGTTCTGGGTCATTGGGCACAGACAATGGGTCCCTTGGGCTTCAGTGAGGGTTCCAGAATGACAGCAAGCTGCTAGTCACAGGTTCCCAGTCCCTGTGGTTCTCAGAGATAGTTCTCAGGTGTGGATTGTTCATTGCGTGCAGACTCCTGGGCCTAGCAGGCCTCACTGAGTGTTCCCAGATGACTAAGTCACTGGGCACGAGTTTCCAGA
The DNA here is from genome assembly GCA_004027295.1 of Dolichotis patagonum. Taxonomy (NCBI): domain Eukaryota; kingdom Metazoa; phylum Chordata; class Mammalia; order Rodentia; family Caviidae; genus Dolichotis; species Dolichotis patagonum. The sequence continues at coordinate 2,942 of PVJX010045475.1, read as the reverse complement.
ACCAAGGGTTCTTGGATGACTGTAGGATGGTGAGTGCAGACTCCTGGTCCCCATAGGCCTCAGAGATGGTGTTTGGGTGTGGGCAGGCCTCTGGACGTAGCTTCCCAGTCCCCAAGAGCCTCACCAAGGGTTCTTAAATGACTGTGAGACTCCCAGTCCCCCTATTTCTGTGAATTTTATTACCAGTAATTGCCCTTTTCTCCCAAGGCAGTTGAACTTCTGGAGTTGACAGTTACACACTGACTCACAGCCAAATTGGAGGGCACATCTCAGAGATACACCCATATACTGAACTGATCACCAATCAGTTTCTACCCAACTCATATAAGATCTTTCTTTTTTAAAATGAGTTTCTTTTATTTATTCTAAGTTGCTTTACATATATCTTTATAACGCCATAAATATTACTGTTTCAGTTTCTTTTGCACAAGAAGGAGAATACCTACATCATAAAATAAGTCTGGGTTAATCAGCAGATATGCTGAAGTTCTGTATTTGCCTATCGGTATTCCATCAAGCTTTCAAAATTTATTGCGGTTGTGCTGTTATTAAAAAAATTCTTTTTCTCCTATCCACGTCTCCTATCCATCTTTCCATTCACATCAGTATGTTGCTTAATATCATCCATCACAATGACCTTTCTCTTTCAGATAAGCATAGAAATTGACAGATTTATGACACTCTCTCACAAGTTGAAAACAAACTCCTGAAGTAAGCACTTCTTACCTATCTCTGAATCTTTCTACTGTCCATAACTACTACCATGTGACATTAATCAATGAGATTGGTTTACTTGCTGTTTTTCTTAACTTAATAGCTCCATTTATTCAAAGATAGTCTTACACAGAAATCTGTAGAAGAAAAAAGGTACAATTCCTCTGTGTGGGAAGGGAGAGGTTGTTATACTCATCTCAGATATCCTCTTGTCCACTGCCTTTTACTGACTCTACAAGACATGTAAGACTCTTCTCAATCCATTGTGAAAATGACAGTATTCAATTTATATAGCATGGTCAAGCAGTGGTCTTTTGCTATCAGCCCTGTGGTGGTTTATCAGAAGTCATGAATTTCTGTTTGGAATGCACTCTTTCTAAGTGCACCATACAAGACTTTCCAAGTGGGTTAATGGTGAACTTACATTTCCTACAATTTCTTTATCATTAGTTGCCAAGTTTCACTCCAAAAAATAACACTCTTTCTGTTGGAAAGCTCTAGATATTGACATGGAGGAAGCTGAAAGGCAAATATACTAGGGTTAGATGTTTCAACAATGAATAAAATTTACAGATTAGATGATACCAGTCTATCTTTAAAACAAAAAGCCTGCGACATGAGAGAGAGGTGATATTTTGCATATGTCTAGAATAAAAAAGGATTTATATTTAGGCATCTGATAGGACATTGAATTGTGATTTGAAGGTTTGAGTCAATCACAGTTAGAGTGTGGCGCAATATTTTAACAATATCCAACCATGAGAGGAACTGAATTCATATGGGCAAGGAATATTTTAATTACAAATGAAGATTTCAAGAAAGAGAGAGAGAAGATAAATGAGAAGTGAAAGGAGGTCAGAGATGGTTGTTGCTTTTAATGCATATAAACTTTAATTGTACTAAGATTCACTCAGTGCAGCAATCCCACTGAATTTTCCTTTAAAGTGGAACCTTTGATCATTTTATTTCTTTGTGTCATTCCTTTCTTCTTTCCTTCCTTCATTTTTCATTCCTCCTTTTCTACATGTTTTATTTGTCTCATTTTCTCTTTATTCTATGTCTTCAATTTTTATTTCATATCTAACAGAAAGTTTAATGAGATTTGTCTCACTTGTTGCTATCTGGAGATTAGTTGGAAAACACATGCAGAGATACAAAAATGTCTGTCAATCTCTCTGGTATCCAAAAAAGACCTGGCAACTGGTGAACCCGCCTTGTAGGTTACTTACAGGTCAGCAGAGTTACTCTTGACAGTCACTTCTTTCCTGACTCAGTAACTAGATTAGGCACTTTGGGAGTGTGGATACAATTCAGCCATGCATCAGAAAAATGTTTGATGTTGATGATTGGTGTAAGTTTTGTAGATATAATTAATTATCAGGTTTGAAAGAAGGAAAGAGGAGCACTCTCATTCCTCAGGTGAACGTCTGCCAGTGAATTCAACATTTGATTTCTGCTATGTCTAAATGAATAGAAGGAGAAGAATTGGTGAAGACTCCAGGATGGGAACAGAAGTAACATAGTTTTAGTGTCACTATGATGCATGAGTTCCCTGTTGATTAGCAGCTGGTGATGACTTTGAGCCATTCTTCCTTAGCAGGTTGCCTTGAGTGAAAGAAGACCACTGGTAGAGCGGGGAAGAAGACTACAGCTGGCACAGTTGTGGAGTGGATAGGATAATCAACCCACGTCATTTCTTTGACGAAGTCATCCTATAATGAGGTGATCCTATCATGAGTATGGAGAATCACCAGCATGCCCCCCAAGAAAGACATTTGTCACTGAGAGGGAATTTACAGTGAGTCCCAATCATAAAGGAAAATCTATGTCAAGTCAGGATGGTCAGAACTTTTCCAATCCTCATGCCCAAAGACTGAATTCCAACTTAAAATGCTAAAGGTACAGAAGGAGGAGACAGGAAATAAAATCACAGGAACTGACCTCATTTGTTTTCTCTGTTTCATTCCTTGAACCACCATAGAGGGAGAGGAAAGTACTAAATAATTGAACATGAGGAGTTGACATCTGACTGAACTGGAATTGTTAGATGCAGAGTGTTTAGAACATGCAGTGTTTTCAGGCTGATGCTAAGGAGCGATGAACACAATGGACTGTGGTAGACTGCAGCTGGTAGAGAAATCTAAAGCCTTATTACTGTTCTAACAATTCTTTGACTATTCAGTAAATCTCATGCTATACGAGGCATGACTGTTAGAATAGAAGTTAAA
>PVJX010045474.1:0-12685 GCA_004027295.1 Dolichotis patagonum | reverse complement strand
AAACAGAATAGCAGAAATAAGGCAGAGAAGATTGGCTGTAATCTCTAGTATAGATGACCTTGAAATATTAACAGAGAGAAACACAGGCAGAGTAGATCAGGAGACAGGGTCCATTGAGATGCTCTATATAGGGAGGCAGTGGGACCCAAAACAAGCAGTGCACCCTATGGGAGTGAAAGGGGAGGAATTGTCTAAAAAAAGGAGGCAGAGGATAGTGTTAATTGAGTAACAAGATTTAAAATTTACATTATTCTCATCACTCTTCTTGGATGGACTACATGCTGTACCAGTTTGTCTACTTACACTAGACTTGAGGACATGGTCAGCTATCCCAAAAATGAGAGGACATATTATGGTAATCATCCCTAATTTTCCTATCAACTTAATCTGAAGCCCTTTATAACTTATACTGTCTTATTATGACTGATCTTATTTGAATCTGGGTTGTTAGATTGCTACTTTGTATTGACTGATTTTATTTAAATCTGTTGTGATGGATAGCATCAAGTCTAAGAGTATAGGCAACTACACTGAAGATAACAAGATTCACTAAGATACCCACTCTGGTTTGATTACTACTTGCTTTTGAAGTCTTATAATGTCTCCAATGCTTCATTTTTATTAATGTTGTTATATACTTCTGAGACATCATGGTAACCATTGTAGATCACCTTGTATTGTGGTTTTATGTGACTTTTTTGCCTCATGCCTTTCTAGGAATTGTTTTGTTTTATCTTGCTTTGTTTTGTTTTTCCCTCTAATACAGAAATGATAGATACACATGTAGAGACTCTTGCATGTGTAGAGCTTATAAACAGTTTACGAGAACCAACTATATAACACATGTTGAAATGAACAACTACTTTGAAGAAAAAGAGACACTACAATACCCGGTGCTGATTCCATAATGTCATGATGTGAAGTCCAGCAAAACTATCACTTTTTGTTCCAAGTGATTTTAGCTTGCTTTGTCTTGTTTAAGTTCAACACACACGAAAGTATGGACAGCTGTTTTGAGGAGAATGAGAGACACTATGACAGCCATTCTTGGCTTCCCTAATTTCTGGTCTTGAAGACTTGAAATGCCCTCCTCATTCTGCTCAGATAAATTCCATACTATGTTGTTTCATGTGAATTTCCTGTATGTGACAATATGGACAACTATTTGGAGGAAAACAAGAGTCAGTATGATACAGAGTGAATATCTCCGATTGTCTAGTTTTGAAATTTATGTCTCATACCTTGCTTTCTTGTGATCCGCTTTGTTCTGTCCTGTTATGTTTAATTTTACCCTTTTGATATAACTTCATGTATATTTGAGTGGGTAAGATGGATGACCATATTGCTGTTTTAGTCAGATCATGGAGCAGAACTGTTAACAGTCTCACTGTTTGAATGTCTACTTTACATGTTTTAACTTTGTAATTTGAACAACTACTTCCAAGAAGTCAGTATGTAATTTGTCAAGTAAAAATAAAATAAATAAAATAAAATAAAATAAAATAAAAAGTTGGTGAATCCATGGTGCCCAACTTAACATTTACTATAAATTTAAAGTAATCAGAACAATGTGGCATTAACAAAGGAATAGATACACTGATGCAATAAAAGAGAGTTCAGAATTAGATACACACAAACATGACTAATGGATCTTTTACAAAGGTGCAAATAAAGCAGGGGAAAAAGTATTTTCAACAAATACTATTGGAACAATTGTTTATGCGGGTAAAAGGAAAAAGAACATAAACCTAAACCTCATGTCTTGTACAAAAATTAACTAAAATGGTCATAGTTCTAAAAGTAAAATGCAATTATTAAAATTTTAGAAAAAAAACAGAAGAAAGTTTATGTGACAGTGGGTTAGGCAAAATATTCTTAGATGTAATATCAAAACCCCCACCCATTTAAAATTATAAATTGAACTTCATAAATTTTAAAATGTTTGTTCTGTGAAAAATACTATTAAGGGAATAAAAAGACAAGTTATATATGAAAAGGACATGGTTGCAAATCATATATTCACCAAAGTGCTTATATCAAGAATACATAAAGAAATCTCCATACTCAGTAAAAGGAACAAACTTAAGTTCCAAGCAAGTAGAGGGGAAATAATAAAGATCAAAGTGGACAGTGAGAAAAATAGAAAATTAAAAGGAAGTTGGTTCTTTGAAAGGTTAAACAAAACTGACAAACTTAGCTACAGACACCAAATGCAAAAGACTTAAGACTCAAGTTATTAAAATCAGGAGTAAAAGAAGAAACATTACTACTTACCTTACAGAAATAAAAAGAATACTATGAACTATATGCCAACAAATTAGCTAATCTAGATTAAACAGACAAATTCCTGGAAAGACACAAATTACTGAAGCTTACTCAAATAACAGAAAGCCAGGATAGCCCTAAACAATGGCAAGAGCTTGTCATGGTAATCAAAAAACTACCCACAAAGAAAAATCCACACCCAAATGTTCTCCTGGGTGAGTTTCACCAAATATTTTTAAAGTTTCACAAACACTTCAAAAATCAGAAATCTTAAAAGGAATTATTTTTCAACTCATTCTATGAAGCCAGTATTAATATCAAAACCAGACATCACAAGAAAACTAAAGACCCATATATCTCATAAACATAAATGCAAATACTTTCAAAAAATATTAACAGTATGAATCCAGCTGCATATAAAAAATAAAGAATTTTCAGGAAGATGGCAGAGCAGTAGGCAGCAGGGAAACAGCTCTCTGAGAGTCACTGTCCAGACCCTGGAATATTGCAATGTGAGGAAGAGAAGGAAGGAAGTGGGTGCCCTGGACCCAGGAAGAATCTGAAGCTCACAGAGTGAGTAAAAAGAAAAACTTCAATGAAGAAGAAGGTACCTTTGCCCTGAGATGGAACTCACTGCATAAGAGGAGCTGTTGGAAACTGGGAACTCACAATCACAACTGGCACCCCAGAAACCTCTGCAGAGAGAGACGGCAGTGGAGGGGAGCAGCTGATGTAGAGGACTGTACTGGCTGGCAGTGAGTGCAGAGGATTTATTCTTCCCGCGGGGAGAGAGCAATTTGGAGACCAGTCAGATGAGCACGAAACCCAGAACTGCTGCTGGCTTCCTCTAACAGCTCCCAGCTGGGGGCAGACCTGTGGAAATTGCTTGGAATGCAGCAAACCCAATGAGTCTGGTCTCAGGGCAGGTCTGCTGAGATTACCACTACTCCACCATGAAGCAACTGCTGGCTTGATGGGATAGAGCAGCATGATTTGGGAGTCTGTGTTGTGTATTAGTGAAACCAGAAAGAATCCTGGAAGTGGGCTTTTTGTTTTTGCTTTTGTTTTTCTTTTTTTGTTATTGTTGTTTGTTTTTCTTTTCTCTTTCTTCTTCATTATTTATATAAGAGTATTTATATAAGTATTTCCTAACCTCTTTGTGGGTGTGATTCTGTTCTGTTCTTCCTTTTGTCTCTTCCATCTCTCTTTCCATTCAGTCTTCTAGATGAGACAGAGAAGAATAACTTAAGATTTATTGGAATCAATGAAAAAGCAGGACATACCACAAATGACATTAAAAAATTGTTCACAAACATCATGACAGAGCAAAAGAATTTGGCATACAGATAAATGAGGCCCATAGAACTCCAATTACCAATGATCAAAAAAAAAAAAAAAGTCTACAGCCAGGCATATCATAGTCAAGATTCCAGAAATTCAACACAAGAATAGAATCCTAAAATCTGTTAGAGAAAAGAAATAAATCACTTATAAAGGAAAGCCCATCAGAATTACAGTTGATTTCTCAACACAAACTCTCAAGTCAAGGAGAGCTTGGAGTGAAGTACTCCAAATTCTAAATGAAAACAACTTTCAACACAGATTGATGTACCCTGCAAAACTATCTTTCAAAATTGATAGAGAAATAAGATACCTTCTGTGACAAGAAACATCTCAGGAAATTTATGATCACCAAACCAGCACTCCAAAATGATTTGAAGGACATTCTAGAAAGAGTTAACAAGGACTACAACTCCAAGAACACAACAGAATGAATCCACCAGGCCATGTGAACAATTAAACGGGGAAAAAAGAGAACCAACAATGGGAAAATAACATGACAAGGGTAAGTCAATAAATATCAGTTATAACATCAATGTAAATGCTCTCAATTTACTGATTAAAAGAGACAAACTGGCAGAATGGATCAAGAAACAAGATCCAACAATATGCTGTATATAAGAAACATTTAATTCAAAGGCAAATTCATAGACTGAAAGTCAAAGGATGGAAAACAATATTCCATGTGACAAGAACCCAGAAAAAAAGCAGAGGTAGCTATTCTATTTGCAGACAAAGTGAATCTCAAGCCAAGACTGATTGAGAGATAAAGAAGGCTATTCATCCTCATAAAGGGAACAATCCAAGAAGAGAAGATAACAACCATAAATATGTATGCAACAAATATCAGTGCACCCAACTATATAAAACAATTATTAATGGACATAAAAATCAAATAAACCCCAATACAATTGTAATGGGAGAACTCAATATCATACTGTCACAAAAAGATAGATCAACTAGACAAAAAATCAATAATGAACTTTAGAAGCAAATCAAACTTTTGAACAAAGGGACCTAGTAGGTGTCTATAGAGTGATCCACCCCACAACACCAGAAGACACATTCTTCTCAGCTGCACATGGGTCCTTCTCCAAAATAGACCATATACTGGCTTATAGAGCATGCTTAAGTAAATGCAAAGGAACTGAAATTATCCCATGCATACTACCAGACCACAGTGCAATGAAATTGGAAATCCATGCCAAATGAAACCAAAAGAACTTCATAAACACATGGAAATTAAATAGCACCTTACTGAACAGCCAATTGGTCACAGATGAAATTAAAGAAGAAAATAAACAGCTTTTACAGTTGAATGATACTAACAATACAACATATCGGAACTTGTGTGACACAGTGAAAGTACTCTTAAGAGGAAATTTTATAGCAGTAAATCTCCATATCAGTAAAACAGAGCAAGTGCATATAAACAACTTAACATGGAACCTCAAACTTCTAGAAAAAGAAAAGCAGGCTAAGTCAAAATCTCATACAAGGGAGGAAATTATAAGTATCAGAGCAATAATTAACACACTGGAGACTAAAAATCAATACAAAGAATCAATGAATCAAAGAGTTGGTTCTTTGAAAGATTAAATAAAATTGACAAACCCTTAGCCAACCTTATCAAAAAGAAGCAAAGACTCAAATCCATGCAATTAGGGATGAAAATGGTGAAATCACAACAGACTCTGCAGAAATCCAGAAAATCATCTATACCTACTTGGTAAACTTGTATTCTAACAAAATGGACAATACAGAAGAAATGGACAGATTCCTAGACACATAAATTACCAAAGCTGAATCAAGAAGATATAAAAATCCTAGATAACCCAATATCAATAAATGAAATTGAAGATGTAATTAAAAACCTATCAATAAAGAAAAGCCAAGGCCCTAACAGATTCACTGCTGAATTCTACACAAAATTTAGGGATCTACAACCATGACTTCTCAAACTCTTTAATGAAATTGAACAGGAAGGAATACTTCCAAAATTCATTTCTGAAAGAGCCTATCAACGCAGCTCCTTCACCCTGCTGTCATAGACTTTCTAGTTTCCACCACTGACCTTGGGTCTTCCCAGCATATATCCGTAAAAGACTGGCATGAGACCTTTTTGTGGGCTCTAGACATCCAGTTGGACTTGTGGGAGGCACTGTCATGGGCTCTGGGTCTTCATCTGGACTCATGCAGGACACTGATGTGGGATTCAGGCCCTTGGCTGAATATTCTATGTCTTTGGTGTTGTGGATAGATTTCCTGCAGTTTCTTGTGTTAACTCTGGGTGACCATCATAAAATAATATTATAAATTCCATGTCCTAATTTTAATTGTTCTCCTCACAACCCCTGACTACAATAGTAATGTTTGCTTTCAGAAATGAATGAATTTGGAAGTATTCCTTCCTGTTTAATTTCATTAAAGAGTTTGAGAAGTCATGGCTGTTTGCTAGTATCTTATTGAGGATTTTTGCCACAGTCTTCATTAGAGAAATTGGCCTGTAATTCCCACCCTGCTGTCATAGACTTTCTAGTTTCCACTGCTGACCTTGGGCCTTCCCAGCATATATCCATAAAAGACTGGCATGAGATCTTTTTGTGGGCTCTAGACAGCAGGGTGAAGGAGCTGCATTGATAGGTTGAGGGTTCTGTGATGCAGCTGAGAAGTCATGCTCAAAACAAAGACCAGGACTGTCCTGAAAGCACCACAGCCATCCTCAGCAACACGGTCCCGAGCTCCTCCGATGATAAGCACAGTCCAGTACATGCCAGGAAGCCAGCGTGATGAATTCATCCTGGAGATTAAGTGGCACATCTTTCCCTCTGGAACCAGGAAGCAAAACTCAGTGTAAGGACCAGAGCTTCTCTAGGAGAGCCAACAGCTCAAACAGCAATACGTAGGAGAACCCACAATGCCTCAATGCCTCTCTTCTCCTTCTCCACGTTTCTATTTATGCTGGCAACTTTCCTCAGGTGGAACATCTATGCTCAGCACCATGGTGATTTAATTCAGCTGGTGTTGACCATCAGTTTTTAATCCATAACCATTACCTTGATTCCAAAACCAGAGAAGGACCCAACAAAGAAAGAGAATTACAGACCGGATAAGCCCAGAACCAGAACAGCTGCCAGCTTCCTCTAGCAGCTCCCAGCTGGGTGCAGACCTGTGGAAAGTGCTTGGAGTGCAGCAAGCCCAGTGAGACTGGTTTCAGGGCAGGCCTGCTGAGATTATCTACTACTACGCCATAAAGCAACTGCTGGCTTGATGGGATAGAGCAGCACGATTTGGGATTCTGTCTCCACAGGCTGTCTACTAGTGAATCCAGAGAGAATCCTGGAAGTGGACTGTTTGCTTCTCTTTTTCTTTTCTTTTTTCTTTCTCCTTCATTGCTTTTATGAGTATGAAAGTGGTTCCTAACTTCTTTGTGGGCATTTCTTCCTATTATCTCTTCCATCTCTCTTTTCCTTCAGTCTTCTATGTCATTTTCCTCAATTTGGTGTGATTCCCCTCTGTCCTTCTACCTACTTCTAATCTCTTTCTCTTCTTCCACTTCTCTATTTTCTCCTTAATCCATTTTAAACTTTAAACCTCTAGGGAAAAATTGACACATTATGGACTTATATATTGCATATAATTATCTGGTTTGTTTTACATTTTGTTATATAATCACAGTGTTAAAAGTTGCAAATTAAGGGTTAGTTCACTTTGTTGTTTTCTCGGCTGTGTTTCATGCTATTGGCATTACTATAGCCAAAATTGACATCATTGTTCTAAACAACTGTTGGTCCTGGTAGTCCATGACTGAGACTGACTAAGAGTCATGGAAAACACTGGGGCACAGTACCAAGAAATAGGGACTAGGCCAAACAAGCAACAATTTTTCATCTTAAACAAACTGAAGAGGTGAGATCTTCCACAAACTCAAAACCAGCTATACCTGGAAGGTACCTCAGAGAAGTAGTCATCACCTAAGAGTCCTGAGTACTAGCAATAAAGCAGCCCACCACAGGCAACTTACAAGCACCACCCCAGGAACTAAACTAAAAAAGGAGAGAAAAGAAAATCAGAAGACACTTAAAACAAGATACAACCCCAGACATCAAGTTCACAAAACACCAATCCAGGGGGCAATGAGGTGGGACAATCCAAAAACTCCACCAGGTCTCTCTGAAGTGGAAACAACAAAACAATTGAATGATACTCTGGAAAAAATAAAATCAGAATTAATCTCACAGATCACTACAGAGATTGCCAAAATATACTTAGCTTACTAACATTAGTGCAGATACATACACAAAAAAGACAAACTTAAGCAAATTATGGAAGCATAGGAAAGAAATGGAATGCATAAAACAGATTCAAGCAGATATCCAAGAGAATAAAAAATCCATTGAAAGAATTCAAAGCATATTAGGCCAATGTGAAGACAGGATCTCAGATACTGAAGACAGACTTGCGATTAGCAATCAGGAAAAGAAAGATTCCTCAAAACTAGTGAGGGACCATGAGAAATCAGTCCAGCAGCTGCTAGATGAGAGAGACAAAGAAGAATAACTTAAGATTAATTGGAGTCAATGAACAAGCAGGAGATACCACAAATGGCATTAAAAAAATATTCACAGACATCATGACAGTTGACTTCTCAGCACAAACTCTCAAGCCAAGAAGATCTCAGAGTGAAGTACTCCAAAACCTAAAGGAAAAGAACTTTCAACCCATATTTATTTTCCTCACAAAGCTATCTTTCAAAATTGATGGAAAAATAAGATATTTCCATGACAAAGAACATCTGAGGAAATTTATGACCACCAAACCAACACTCCAAAATGTTCTGAAGAACATTCTAGAAAGAAATAATGACTACAAACCCATGCACCCCAACAGAAGGAATCCACCAGAGAAGGCAAACAGGGAGGGCAAAACAGAAGGCAGAAGCCAAGAACAGGAAATAACCTGACAAGAATAAGTCAATACTTATCAGTTGGAACCATCAATATTAATGGTCTCATTTCATCAGTCAAAAAACACAGACTGGCAGAATGCATCAAGAAGCAAAATCCAACAGTACGCTGCATATAAGAAACACATTTAATTCAAAAAGAAATTCATAGACTGAAAGTCAAAGAATGTAAAATAATACTCCACTCTAAAGGAACCCAGAAAAAAGCAGGAGTAGCTATTCTATTTGCAGACAAAGTGAATTTCAAGAAAGACTGTGATAAAACAGTGATAAAAGAGGTCACTATATCCTCATAAAGGATATGAACCAAGAGGAAGAGATAACAATCATAAAAATATATGCAACAAATACCAGTGCACCAAACTATATAAAACAGTTACTAATAGACATGAAAAATCAAATAAGCCCTAATACAATTATATTGGGAGTCCTCAATACCACGCTGTCACAGAAAGACAGATCAACTAGGCAAAAATATCAATAATGAAACATTAGAACCAAATCAAAATTTTTAACAAAGGGACCTAGTAGATATCTATAGAGTGTTCCATCCCACAACATCAGAATACACATTCTTCTCAGCTGCACACAGGACATTCTCCACAATAGACCATATACTGATTACAGAACATGCTTAAGTAAATGCAAAATTATCCCATGCATAGAATCAGACCACAGTGCAATAAAATTAGAAGTTCATGCCAAAGGAAACCATAAGAACTTCATTAGCACATGGAAATTAAATAGCACCCTACTAAACAACTAATTGGTCATAGGTGAAATTAAAGAAGAAATTTAGACAGTTTTTTTACAGTGGAAAATAATGACAATACAACATACCAGAACTTGTGGGACACAATGAAAGCAATATTAAGAAGGAAATTTACAGCAGTAAATAACCCTATCAGGAAAACAGAGCAAGTCCATATAAACAACATAATGCTGAACCTCAAACTTCTGGAAAAAAGAAGAGCAGGCTAAACCAAAAGCTTGTTTAAGGGAGGAAATTAGAAAGATCAGAGCAGAAATTAACACACTGGAGACTGAAAAACAATACAAAGAATCAGTGACTCAGAGTTGGTTCTTTGAAAGATTAGGTAAAACTGACAAATCCTTAGTCAATCTTATTTAAAAAAAAATAAAATATTCAAATCCATGCAATTAGGAATGAAAAGGGTGAAATCACAACAGACCTTACAGAAATACAGAAAATCAACTATACCTACTTTGAAAACTTGTATTCTAATAAGATGGAAAATATAGAAGAAATGGACAGATTCCTAAATACATATGAATTACCAAAGTTGAGTCAAGAAGGTACAAAAATCCTAAATAACCCAGTGTCAATAAATTAAACTGAAGATGTAATTAAAAATCTACCAACAAAAAAAAAACACAGGCCCTAATGGATTCACTATTGAATTCTACAAGAAATTTAGAGAAGACCTAACACCACTACTTCTCAGACTCTTTAATGAAATTAAATGGGAAGCAATACTTCCAAATTAATTCCTGGAAGAAAGCATTGTGCTGATACCAAAACCAGAGAAAGACCCAACTAAGAAAGAAAATTACAGGCCAGTCTCCCTAATCAACAATGATATGAAAATCCTCATTAAGATACTAGCAAACAAACTGAAGCAAATTTTCAAGAAGATTGTATACCATGATCAAGTGGGATTCATCCCAGGGATGCAAGGATGGCTCAACATATATGAATCCATAAATGTAATGTATCATATTAACAGAGTCAAGGACAAATATCATGTGATCATCCCAATGGATACAGGAAAAGCTTTTGACCAAGTCCAGCACCCATTCATGATAAAAATCCTTAAAACATTGGAATAGTTGGTCTTTTTCTCAATCTGATAAAAGCCATCTATGACAAGCCAACAGCCAACATCACACTAAATAGACAAAAACTGAGAGTTTTCACTCTAAAATCAGGAACAAGACAAGGATGTCCACTGTCTCCACTCTTATTCGACATAGTCCTGGAAACTTTAGCTGGAGCAATTAGACAAGAGAAAGAAATAAAAGGAATAAAGATAGGAAAGGAAGAAGTTAAATTATCATTATTTGCATTATGACACTCTACTTAGAAGACCCCAGAAACTCCACCAAAAGACTCCTAGATTTAATAAGCAAATTCAGTAACATAGCTAGTTACAAAGTCAGCACTCAAAAATCAATAGCCTTCCTGTACACAAATAACAAACTCACTGATAAATAAATCAGGAAAACAATACCTTTTACAATAGCATCCAAAAAAATGAAATAACTAGGAATCAATCTAACAACAGATATAAAAGGTCTCTACATTGAAACTACAGTACTCTGAAAAACAAGATTGAAGAAGATATTAGAAAATGGAGACCTGTTCCATGCTCTTAGGTAGGAAGAACAAATATAGTCAAAATGGCCATATTTCCAAAACTGTTGTACAGATTCAATGCTATCCCAATCATAACTCTAATAGCATATTTCACAAAATTATAGAAAAAAATCCTAAAATTCATCTGGAACCAGAACAGACCTAGAATAGCAAAGGTGAATCCTGGGCAGCAAAGACAATATAGGGGGCATCACAATCCTTGACTTGAAATTATACCCTAAAGCTATTGTGATAAAAACAGTGTGGTCCTGACCAAAAAAAAAAAAAAAACAGACTCAAAGATCAATGGAACAGATTAGAAGATGCAGGCACAACTCCAGACACACTAAGCCACCTTATCTTTAACAAAGGTGCCAAAAACATTCACTGGAAGAAAGATAGCCTCTTTATAAATGATGCTGGAAAAACTGGCTCTACACATGCTGAAGGTTAAAACTTGACCCATATCTTTCACCATGCACTAAGCTAAAATCAGAATGAATCAAAGATCGTAATGCTAAAACAGAAACATTAAATCTGCTGGAAGATAGAATAGGTAAAACTCTGAAGACATTGGTGTAGGCAAACTCTTTATGACCAAAACTCTGATTGCATAGGAACTATCACCAAGAATCAACAACTAGGATCTCACCCTATTGAAAAGTTTTTGCATAGCAAGAAAAACCACCAACAGAGTGAAGATACAACCCACAACATGGGAGAAAATGTTTGCCAGATGTTCCTCAGACAAAGGATTATTGTTGAGAACATAAAAGAACTTTAAAAAAATCAGTCTTTCCAGACTTAAAGACCCAATCCAAAAATGGGCACCTGAGACGAATATACACTTTTCAGAGGAAGAATAAAAACAGAAAATATGTGAAAAAATGTTCAGCATCACTAGTCATCCAAGAGATACAAATTAAAGCAACTCTTAGATTCCTCCTAACCCCAGAAAGAATGGTTGCTATCAAGAAATCAAGCAATAACAAATGCTAGAGGGGCTGTGGGTAAAGAGGAACCCTTATACACTGTTGGTGGGAATGCAGACTAGTGCAACCACTGTGGAAATCAGTGTGGAGATTCCTCAAAAAACTAGAACTAGAGGTCTCATCTACCCCAGCTACTCCTCTCCTGGGTATCTTCCCAAAGAATTAAAAACATCATACCACAATGATATATGTGCACCTATATTTTTTGCAGCATGGTTTGTCATAGCCAGATCTTGGAAACAAATGCTAAATGCTCATCGACTGAGGAATGGATAAAAAAGATGTGCTATTTTTATACAATGGAGTACTACTTGACCATAAAGAAGGATAAACTGGAAGTTTTATAGGTAAATGGACACACCTTGAGAACATATTCATTAGTGAAATAAATAAGACACACATGTGTAAATAAATTAGACATGTGAAATAAATAAGACACACATTATATTGTTTCATTAGTATGAGAAGCTGAAAGAAAAAAACGTATGTATATGTATATAAAAAGTTAAGATGGTTATACTACTGATTTCTCTGAGTTCAGTGAAAAGAAAGATTTGTGCTGGTATTGTTCAGACTATTGAATGTGCTCTGGGTAAATGATTTGGGGATGATGATGCACAATATAACATAGGGCAACTATTGTTGCCCCCTGAATGAAGTGTTTTGAAATTTTCTTTTTCTTTTCTTTCTTTCTTTCTTTCTTTCTTTCTTTCTTTCTTTCTTTCTTTCTTTCTTTTTCTCTTT
>PVJX010045473.1:0-12711 GCA_004027295.1 Dolichotis patagonum | reverse complement strand
ATCTATATCTATATCTATGTATATCTATCTATACCTATATATATCTATGTATATCTATGATCTATATCTATGTCTATCTATGTCTACATCTATCTATGTCTATCTATATCTGTCTATATCTATATATATCTATGTATATCTATCTATATCTATGTCTATCTATGTCTATCTATGTCTATCTATGTCTATCTATGTCTCTATCTATATCTATCTATCTATCTATCTATCTATCTATCTATCTATATGTATCCTGGCTAGTTTGATAGTATTGGTTGTGTTTATTCAGGAACATAAGATGTCTTTCCATTTTTTCATGTCCTCTTAAGCTTTTTTTCTAAAGAACAATGTAATTTTTATTATAGAGGTTACTCACCTCATTAATTAGTTTAATGCATAAGTATGTTTTTAAGCTACTATGAATAAAATTGTTCTACTGATTTCTTTCTCAATTACTTCATTGTCTATGTACAGGAATGCTATTAATTTTTGCTCAGTGATTTTGTATCCTGTAATTTTGTTGAATTTATTAGTTCTATGAGTATTTTTGTAGAATTTTTTAAATCTTCTATATAAAGACTCTGAGAATAAGGACAGTTTCATTTCTTTATTTACTGTACACATCCCTTTTATTTATTTCTCTTACCTCATTGCCTCGCCTAAAGTTTGAGTACTATACTGAACAGGAGTGGTGAGTAGACTCTTCTCTTCCTCCTTTTAGAGAAAATTTTTCCCAATTTAGTATGATGTTAGAGGCAAATTTGTCATAAAAGGTTTCTAACAGTTTGAGGCATGGTTCTTCTATGCTTGTTTTCTTTACTGTTTTCACCATCAGTGGACACTGGATTTTCTCTAATAATTTTTCTGTGTGTATGGGAATGATCATTTAACCTTTCTCATTTTGCGAGAGCCACACCAGCCAGCCTATGCTCATTGTGTGTAGCAGATGACCTCGTGACTCCTCTTGAATGCAGAGCAATGGCTTCAGCACTAGTTAACCTGAACCCTGTCTCAATGTACTGATACAGAATTGGCTGTGCTATTCCTTCTCCCTTCAATTGGTGCTAAGCAATGCCAATAAGACTAGCTAAGGTACTGATGTGTCATTCTTAAGGCCAGCCAACAGCTTCCTCTTTCCTCACACCATAGTCCCTCTAAAACAGTTGAACACAGTGGGATGGCAGAACTAAATAGCTCCTGGAATGTCAAATGGGTACAAGTCTCAAAATAGGAGGCTATCGCTTGCCAGGGTGCAAAGGTCTAAAGATCAGAAACTGAAGCAACAGCCTCCTAAATTCACTCATATGCCGCCCCAGTTGAAATATGCCGACTCGTCTTTCTGCATACCTTTCCCCCAGCATATTGCGGGGTGCCTGCTCTCCTCCAGGGTAGCTCAGCTCACCTTGTTGCACACAATTCCCACCATCCTCACTGTCACTCGTCCTTGAACCACTCTCTTTCTAACGAGGTAATAAACTCTGGGAGAGGCCATGGATGAAGGCCTTTGTCCATGCATTCTCTCTTGGATCAGCCTTAGGATCCTTTGCCTGCTCATAAACTTGAAAATGTCTTGGTGTCTTTTCGCTTGCCATAGGTTGCACTGGAGGTGGTAGATTGGAATTAACTAGCTGGAATTCCAATAATATTTCTATGGGATTACAAATATAACTTTCCAGATTGTGAGGCAGACCAGAAAATGGACTGCAATACTTGGATTACAATATGTAATATTTGGATTATAATAATAATGTGTATATTATGTTTGTTTTTATCTTTTAACTTTCAATTCACACGTTTATATATAACCAGAATTGTCTTTTTAACCCACTTTAATAACTTTATTGAATATTTTCAATTTTTCCCATCTTTTTTCTATTTTCGCCCTCCTAACAAATTTTGAATTAGTTAACATTTTACATTCTTTAGCTATATAACTGCAAGCTTTTCTATACTTTCTCTACATATAAGAATTCTGTTTATAAAGTATACCTGAATGTTCTCAAGTGAGTTTATAGTACTTAAATAAGTCAAGAGCTGCACATTTTGACATTATTGGCTTGATATAATATTTGAATTCTTGTTGGCATAGATTTTACTTATACATATATTATACAGACCACAGCATTTTTTATTATTTTAGCTACAAAGAAATATCATTATTTTGACAAAATAAATTATGAAAAAATGCCTATTTTTATATTATCAACTTTTTTATTCTAATGCTTTCCATATTGTTCTTTAGATTTAAGCTTCTATTTGGAATCAGTGTTTTTTACATTAATTGCTTCTTTTATTATTTCTTATACTTTGATTTTCCTAGCAATAATTTCATGTTAGTGTACTACATATTTCAAAACATATTCACTGGAGATATAATTCAATGTGTGTGCTTTTTTAATTTTAGTGCTTCAAAGGTAACTTTTTCCTATAGCCTCAAATATTATTGTGGGAGAAATTTCACATTAGTTCTTGCAGTGATTATGTGTGTATGTATATTTTTGTGTTTTGATTTTCTTTTAAAAATGTTGCTAGCAATGTTTACTGTTACAAATACAAATATCAAAACATGGGAAATTCTTGGATTTCTGAGGAGGTAAAATCAGCAAAATTTGATCACAGGAAATATAGGGTAGACAGAGAAATGGTTGTAAAAAGTAGAAATAATGAATTCATGCTATTTTCTTGTGTAAATGATAGCAAGAATTATGACAACTGGAGATAGTCCATCATTTTTGTCCTTAAGGAAAGAGACACAATAACGCATTCACAGTAACAAGCACCTTAAAGATAGAGGCAGAATTAATTCACATATGAATTGACACAATCTCCCATTGATAGTATAACTCACTAATGGACTAAACTCAAAAGTCTGTCTGTTTGGTGACCTTGAATTGTATTTTTCTTTTCAAACATCATTTGCAGTGGATTTAGCTATTATTATTTAAAACCAGTTCCTTAGTAGAAAATGTTCTGTGCTGAATCTAGTGTTAACAGGTTACTAAAGTTGTTTCTTGTAGTGAATGAATGTCAGAGGAAGAAAATATGAAAGGTTTTCACGTCAATTACATCAGATAATTTGATACCAAATTCAGAGTTCCATAGTGTTTTTTATACTACGTTACTGAAAAAATAGGCACAGAAAAAGTGACCACCATAAGTTTTATCTTAAATTACTTCACCTATTTTATTTTGGGCTGATTTAAACAGCTTATTCCTTGCCAAGGGTGAAAATCATGATTACAAAATGTAATGAAATAAATTTCAACATATATTCTGAAATAAGTTTATGAATATCTTTTAGGGTTGTATATTAATGATAAGTAAATAGCAGCATGTGATATAAATTCAATATATATCATTCTTAAATATAAAGTATGTATTTTGGTTTCTGTCTTATCCTATTTCTTTTTTTTGTTTTGGTACTGGGGGTTGAACTCAAGACCTTGTACTTGCCAGGCCGGTGCTTATGCCACTGAGCCAAGTCCCCAGCCCTTTATTTCTCTATTTAGAAGTCTTTGCAGTTAAAGATTATTAAGTTTTGATAGATTATCAATATTTATAATTAACAATTGTAACAAATCTGTCACTTATCAACATTAGTTATGTATCATTATCTCAAAAGCCTTCCATTTTGAATCTATAGGTTTAAATGCAAAAATGAAATATTTTTGTTACTGAGTTATGTTTCCTTTATTCTGTTTACTCCTAATCCATTTAAATATGTTTCTCTTAATTATTTGTTATAATTTCCTTAATTATTTGCTTGTAATTTCTTGTCTCTATTTTTGATGGAGGTTTGGGTTCAACAGAAAATTCATTGCAGTTTTGGAAATTTGAAGGTAGTGGTACAGACAGCTGATTTAGATAGAAATATTACTGGAAGTGAGACAGGGCTAGGCCCTGGAAGGAACCAGTACAGAAGGCCAGATGCCTTGCAACTATGGAGGAGACAGACACCAAATTAAGACAATTTCAAAGCATGTATAATCACAACATTATAACTTAATGCCGTATATTGATTTAGGCTACAATTTTGGTGCAAAAAATAGTTTAAAATCTAAACACTTCGTAAAGGACTATGAAACACAACAGGACAGGATAACCATTTGAGATACTAGTGACAGAATTTCTATGAATATGCAGCAGCCAAGAAGATTATCCTCCCAAAATAATGCAAGAATTATTTCTACTACTTGACAAAGTTAATTCTTTCCATGGTCCCTATTAAATAATCTTTTAACTTGGGGCAAGCAAAGGGTATCCGCTGACTGCGAGAATTCCACGAGGCTAGCCCTGGAGCAGAGAATTTAGGTCTTGTGGGAACCCTGTGGAGCTGTCAGTTTATATATTCAAAAAATACTCGTCTCTCATTCTGTGAGCAAAATTCTAATAAATCAACTCAGTCAAGCTTTAGCGGTCACATGCTAAAGCCTCCTGTAGTTTCTGTGCCCCCAGAATTCCCTTCTGACAAGTCAGAGGCCTGTTTCTGTGAGGCTGTTGGTTTGTTTCCTTTCTCAGGCACCTTGGCGTGGTAATGGTAGGAAAGTAGTTCTATACTTTTGGTTTTCATTTACCCCAGATATGGGTATAATTTGAATGTTTGTGTGCTACTCCCCAAATTTATACGCTGACATCCTCCCCCAGGGTTGACAGTACTGGAAACTGATAACGTGGATGTGGCTAAGTCCAGAGGTGGTGCCCTTAACAAAGGAAGCAGCGGCCTTGCAAAGGAACAGGCGCAGATCTTTCTCCTTCCATCGCCTTAGCGAGTAGGGCTCACCGAGGACCGGAAAGGAGGATCTCACTGGACACGCGCTTGTTGGCACCTTGAGCCCAGATTTCCTCAGATTCAGAGAGATAGAAAGTATATGTTTGTTTCCTGTAGTCTCTGCAAGTTACTGCTTTGTATTACAGTAGCCTGAAAAGACCTAAGTGGTATCTAAACTTCAAAGGTTAATGAGTAGAAATTTTTTCTCTTTTTGTCAAAGCCGTAAGATAAAATTTGAAGTGTACAGTTATTCTTCCATTGTCACATTGAAGCCATGGTAAAAATTTACACTGAATTTCCAGTTAATGTTGACAAACAAATCCTGTCCATTTTCAATGTACAGGATAATAAAATTCAATTGCCAAAATAATTTGATAAACATATCATCTATTAAGAAAAAGTTCAAACAAGTCCTTCTTTAATACGCAACTTTTATGTTTTTTAGTTAAATTTATTACATACAATTCTACTTACTGTAAATATTAAAATAAAAAATACTTAAGTATAAATTTTAATATTTATTACATTTCTCTAAAACAAAGTAGAAAATGTAATTTTGAATTATTGTTAAATTTCAGTGATCAGATTGTTATATTTTGTAGTATTGTACATTAATTCATTATAGAAGCTATTAATCATAGATTATAAGCATAATGTTATACAATACAACTTACAAGATAAATTTATTAAACCTAAAATGTCAACTTACTGGTAATTATAGTATTTTTTATTTCTTTTCATTTCATATTTTTTTATTGAAGCTAAAATTAAATATCTAGAATTAAAGATTATCGATTTGGATAGGTCATGGATGGAGCCTTCACCAATGGGAGTAGTAGCTTTACAAAAGAACAAAAAAGAGATCTTTCTCTAATTACCAAAGTAGCCCCCCAAAATCATATAAATGTGAAAATGTCAGTTTCAGTGCTTTAACATAGATGATGATTTTAAACACTTTATATTTTTATGCTAATCTTAAAATGTCTTTATTAGGAAACATCATAAATCACAATAGATGGGAGACATATGGACAAGTTTGAATCATTCTATGTTAATTGTAATTGTAATTTGCACTTACAAACTAACTAGTCAGTTGCATATTTGAGTTTTGAATAGCATATTAATATCTGAAACAATATTTATTGTTAATTAAATAACATTGCTTTCCTTAAACTCACAGAAGTATAAATAAAAATAATGTGTTCTTTTAAGGGGAGATTTTAATAGAAATTACTGATACTATCTAGAAAAGAAGGGAGATATTGAGCCATTGTAATTATGAGAACTGTAAAATTTGAAACAACAGCATTTTAATATGTCATAGTCAAATAAGACAATTCCAATTAATTTGAACAAGATATAATAATTATATTCAAGAATGAAAAATATTGCTAGAAGTAGCTAATGAATACGATTTCCCTAGTTTAAAAATGGTCCTGTATTATTCAATAAAGTTAAGCAAGGATTTGTAAAAACCTGTGAGTATGAGTAAAAAATGTCTAGTAGTAAGTTAAATTTTGAAAATGCAATACTATTTTAAATTAGTTAAATATGGAATTTCCCTTTTTTTTATTCAGTGTATATCCAAATTAGAAAGAGCAGAGCAGAAGTGTATGAGATAATTTATTGTTTCCATGCTATGATAATAGTAAAAAGAGAAAGACATTACTCATAACTATTTGATATTTTCCTTTATGTTCTTTTGTATGTCTGATATACTATGCATCAAAGAAAGACATCTAGCTGGGTGTGGTGGCACGTGCCTAGAATCCCACCACTCAGGAGGCTGGAACAGGAGGATTGTGGCAAGTTTGAGGCCGGTCTTGGCTATAGATTGACTTCAAGACCACCCTGAACAACATAGTAAGTCTTTATCTTAAAAAAGAAGAAAAAAAAAAGAGCAAAATATATCTAACAACATAGAAAAATAGCTCAATTAATAAATACATATTGAATTTGTCGGTTGGATGAAGTAGGGCATTTATTTCAAATATTTCTTAGTGATGTTTTTAGAAGTAATGACTTCATGGTAGTAGTTAGGATGCAATTGGTTAGCTGATTAAATAAACAACTATTATTGCCCTTATTTTAGTAAAAGTAATGATGCATTAAATTTATTTTTTGCATCAAATATTTAACAGCTTGAGCCTTCAAGTCACTGATATGATAAATTGCTGGAAGGAGAAGTCCAAAGCACAATTTTAAATGTCATGTAATTCTCCTCATTCTTGTGATATAGCTGCAGTTTGCATTGAAGCCTAATCAAATAACTTTATACATTTACTAATACTCTAGTCTAGAGATCAGCATGGTTAACACTATATATTTATTTTACTGCTTTTAATGAATTATGATTTATAACAGTAGTTAGTACATTATAACAACTCCCGCCCAAATTCCAGGCATTTAAATATAAGTATGATTGAAAAAAAATAAAAAGATAAAATATTACTTAATTGCTTTGATAACAAAATACATGAGGTCAAACGAAAATTGAAAAATGACCTAATTAATTTTCAGAATTATCTAATTTTCAGAATTATCTAATTATCTAAGAATTATCTAATATTAAGTCTCTTTCTTACTTGTGCTCTCTCTTTATATAGCTCCAAAGATAACACTTTTTCCTGTTGGGTATTCAAAGTGTTCCTCTGCTAGTTTTCTGGGGTTTTTTTTGTTTCTTTGTTTGTTTTGTTTTTAATGAACAAACTCAGTGTTGGTAAACCATGTATATAGGAGATGCCAAAGACCACCAGAGATAGAAAGATAGAAAATTGCTGTGCTCTAATTTTGTTAAAAATGTTTTCAGCTGTGAGCCAATTT
Source organism: Dolichotis patagonum (assembly GCA_004027295.1). Classification (NCBI taxonomy): domain Eukaryota; kingdom Metazoa; phylum Chordata; class Mammalia; order Rodentia; family Caviidae; genus Dolichotis; species Dolichotis patagonum. The sequence continues at coordinate 5,123 of PVJX010045473.1, read as the reverse complement.
ATTTTTATTTCGTTAGATGGGAAAATTTAATGTAGAGTTGTCAGGTTCATTTTTGAATGATATTTTTTAAAGTTAGATTTAGCTTCTTTTGCATGCTGAAAACCTAGGATAGTTATGTGTAATGTTTATTCAAATTCCTCATTCAGAAATCAAATCTCTTTCTATGGTTTTAAACTGTTTCCAAAATGATGTATTCGTACAGATCTACTGCTCATCTGATTTTTTAAGGATCAATGCATACAATAAATAATATTAAAAAATAAATAAATAGTATTGCACAATTTTGTGAAGTCCAAAATGCCCTGTGAAATATTATACATTTAATATTTCATTGTTAATTTACTATTTTTATTGCCTTACTGTTCGAGAGTTGATTAAATGAGTGATTTAATATGTATAAATTATTCCTTTTATTTCTGGTAAGTATTGGTGACAAGTATAAATTATAATCATTAAAACTAGAAAGTGTAAAAAAAAATAAAATGAAGGAAAAAAGGTAAGTAAAATGTTGGGGGCAATTCTGTCTGTGCCTCGGATGTCTAGGGCAGGGCCCCTGCTCTCCAGAGTTTGACAGGACAGGTGAGAAGTGAGCACAGTGCAGGAGCTGTTGCCATAGTGACCTGACCTCCCTAGAGGAAACAGACTGTTTCCTCTCACTCACTGTGAAGACACCGGGGCTTGCTGCTCTGCTGAGGAGTAGACAGCCTTCCCGTCCCAGATCCTACCTTCCCATTAACTTATTCACATGCTGATTGTGTAAATAAACGCGCTGTGCTTGCTGGGCAGTTCCTTTCTCCCAGCAGGAGAGAGGACACCACCTGACCCCAGCCTTTGTGCACTGACTCCTGTCTACTTCACCCTCCACCGTCCTTCTTCCAGAGTTTCAAGAGCTACCCTGGACACGGCAACAGAATCCCCGTAACTAACTAACTAACTAGCTAGTGTGAGAAGAAGAGTATGTGTTTGCCATAGAGAAGGGCTGGGCAACTCTTAGTTCACACTGGAGGACCTTGGGAATTACTACAGCTGGTACTGAACCAAAGCCTAGAATTTGTATTTCTTTATCTGCCCATTTGCTCTTGCCCGATTGTTTCATTTTTCATTTTATTCTGTTAAGGATTTACACTCACAAATGACTTCTGGACATGTTAACACTCTGAATTATAGACTACCATATGAGAGATTGTTACGCAGTAAATGACTGATAGCCCACAACTGCCTGGATAGTTATTTTAGGCACTGAAATCTTTAACCAGAGGGGAAGACCATCAGGAGTATGGTTTATAAGCTAAGGAGACAGCTTATAAATTATGTGGTATTTTAATTGTGAATTCATTTTTAGTTGTTAATACAGAGTCTGCAAAAAATACATACACTTCAAGAAAAGAAAAATAGTATGGTATTTTTTTAACAGATGGTGTTAACATCATTTGGGAGTCACTAGGGGATGTCCCATGCAGCAGAAAAGCCATTACACCACTAGAAGAAATTAAAAATGTTCATGCAGCAATCTCAGTGGCCAATGTTAGCCAAGCAGCACTTCACCGTACTAACAAATGTCTGGAAGGTAAGGCTACCACTCTGAGCACCTCTTGTAATTATAGAGGCCAAAGGTAACATCTATTAATTTCATGATGTCTTCATAAACTTAGTATTAAAATATTTATGCAAAGTTTTCTTTTCCTGAAGTATGTATTCATAGGTACGATCCTTGATATAAGAACAGTTCTCTTTTTAACCTCTCCAGGAGATGGCTTCACAGGTGTGGGCCACTACACCAGTCATGGTTTTCTTTCTTTTAAGGTGAAAAGAAATTTTGGTATAGAAAATCTATATTTTAAAAAATGATAAAACATGGTACATAAAACTTACTTCTTATAAATGCAGATGAATATGTAAATATTAATTGTATATATTTAAAATTATCATCTATACTTATGTGAGTATAACTGCTATGTGTTAGTTCCTTATGCAGCATATGCATATGTTGAGAATTCTCTTCTAAAATGGATTAATTTCACATAATTTAAACTTCCCCAAATATCCTGTGTACGAGGGTATTCCATGGCTTAATTTTGCTCTGTTGTTGTTAATCGTTCTTTTATTCTTAGACCGAACACTGCTGACTTCTATAATTTGACATCATTGTAATTCTAGGCCCTCCTTCCTTTTCTACTCTGGCTGGGAGTTAATATATGTCATGTTCATATCCACTCCCCAAACTTAACTCTAGTTTCAGGCCAACTGCTTTCAGGATAATTTGCTTGTTGAAATGTCATCTACAAACTATACTCAAAATCATCTATTTTATATTTCCCATTTTCAAAGTCTTGTTTTTAGCTTCAAAACGGTCTCGACCATAGGGACAGCTTAGTTACACTGCTTCAGCCCACAGGATCCAGTCTGGACTGACAGTCTGCCATACTCTCCCATCATTTCCCAGCAGCCTTCAGGACAGGAGTTAGATGCTTGGTAATTCTCCCACAGCTCTCACTCTCATAACACCAGCCCCGACCTCCACCTCACAGTTCTCATTATCATCGTAATTGCCTTAGGGCAGGCAAACATGACCCTGGCTGAGTCATTTTCCCCAAGCTTTACATGGATTGTTTTACACATTTCCCATTGCGTTGCCGTTTGTATTCAAGTCTCTCTGATTTACCTTCTTTTACTCTGGAGATCTCTATTTGGGAAATAAGTGGGCAGTGCCTAGAGGCCCTTCATCAATAAAAAAGACACATAAACAGAAGAAGTTTTCTGGTCACTATGTGTGTCCTCAAAGTAAAAGCCAATAAGAAAGCCAGTATTTGTTAAGCACAGAGTACATATTAAGCAGGTGCCAAGAGCTGGATAATTGCATCCATCACACTTAGAATAGTCACAGGAAATATTGTTATGTGCATAATGCATTAGGTAGCATCTGCAGAGTGCAAAGAGAAATTCAGGATTCATTTTGAGATAAGACTATTATACATGATTTTATATTGCTTAATTTTTTTTTCCTAATACCTTGCTGAAGTGTTTGGTCCTAATAAATTTGTAGAGAAGGTCTAGAGAAAAGCTAACAATGAGCTCCCTTTTTACATAACTCGATCTCACAAATGCACAATGTGTGTAACATACACATACATTATGTCATACATGTAATGCATGTATACACACATAGGTTAACATTAGGATACAGTGGGAAGCCTACCACAGAACAATAGTGGTAATAATAGTAACAAAACATATGGACTTTACTGTGAAGCAGACAGCGTTGTAAACTTATTTATGCATTTACTAATTTAATTTTTATAACAATCCCACATATCAATTAATCTTTTCATTGACAATTTGTGATTAGAAATCTGAGCAAGAGAAAGACAGGGGAACTTGCTGGACACTTATTTTTTTCAAGTTCAAACATATTTTAGACTATTGAGTAGAATATTTCCAAATGAAAATTGACTACAACAAAGGGTGTTAAAGTTATGATGAAGAATGTCTACTGTGAGATTTTAAATATTATTTTCTGTATATTATATAATGTCCATGGGATTAAGCTCTAAAAGAATTTAAAAAGGAGAAAATATTTGTTCTTCCAATGAAAAGATTATTCTACCTTCACTGGCTAAAATGTACTCACCGTTGAGAATTATTATTTTTCCTGCTTATACATTAGAGTCCTTCTGGGATATTTGAAATAAATATAATTACTGAACAGCATAGATCATTTAAATGCTGGCCAATGTTATATCTAGGATCACTAGTGTCTTCTACATATTATATGTTTTTCATTACATTTAAAATTAAGATGGAGAATGTAAGTAAGGTGACAATAACAAATTTTTTATGTTGTTTTTTGGCTTGTCATTTCAGACTTTATATTTACTTTATAAACAAATATTTGTTAAAAATTTTTAAGTATAAGGTATTTTTTAGGAAATTTACATTACATTTTATCTCTTGTGATTTTCGAAGTTGTAACTCTCGATTACCCTTAGTATTTGAACATATGCTTAGTAATTCTAAATTAATCAATTTGGTATGAATTCTAGGAAAAAAATAAGGAGCCTAATTGTTTTTGAGGTAATATATATTTCAAAATAGTTTTTTTCTGGTTGGACATTGCGCCAACATTATTACATTTTTCTCAGATCTGCCCATTTTGACAAAGACGATAACCACTGTGCCATGGTAGCAGAGAATTTGAGAACTAGCTTATGAATATTTGGAGTAAATATTCAATCTACCATTGCTGGCTTATTTGTTTAAGTAAAGATTCCTTCACTCTGTATGGTAAATTGATAATTCTTGAATGCTTGGGAAAACTAAAGATTAAAGTTGCAATTCATCGCAGAGTTTATTAGGTTCAGACAAAAGGTAAAAGGCAAATATGCTTTCTAAGGTGGTTTCAATTGTATCAGTAAAATAGTTGAGTCTATTTCTATATTTTTGAGATGCTATTTAGTACAGTATATTACTTGCAATAAAATGCATTGATTTTTATAGTGAAATGACACTGACTAGATCGTTTAGGGAGCGCGCTTGTAAAGACAGTATAAAGAGGAAGCATGTTAAGGAAAGGACACAAGAGGAGAAGAAACATTTCTAAAAAGGATAGAATTTAAAGCAATATAAAAATTACTAAATGAGACCAAAGAAACAAACATAAATGTGAACAAACATAAATGTTAATAAGAAAAAGAAAAGGCAAATTGAACAGACAACAGATCAAAAGGGACAAGGAAATTGGCTCATGAAAAATTTTCCCATTTAACTCTGTTTTTGATTTTTACAAAAAGCTTTAAATATTTGTCTATTAGTCACCACTCTTCATTTTACTTAGGATTACACACACACACACACACACACACACACACACACACACACAGACACTCCTCCTCTTTTTTTGAAATTCTGTTATTTCTTGGCAATTGGAGCCTGTATAATAATAATTGATCAGTTCTCCACCCTTCCCATCTTCTTTGCCCACAACTCTTTTCCAAATGTCTTTCTCATCTTTAAAAGCTCTTCCTCCCTGTTAACTACTAACTCTCTTTTATTTTCCCTTTAAATTATTTATATTTTGAGTTTCTCATATAAGAGAAACCATGCTGTACTTAACTTTCTGTGTTTCT
>PVJX010045472.1:0-12701 GCA_004027295.1 Dolichotis patagonum | reverse complement strand
TAGCTTTGAAATTTATGTCTTACATTGCTTTCTTGTGATCCGCTTTGCTCTGTTTTCTTGGTGTTTAATTTTACCCTATTGATATAATTGCATGTATATTTGAGTGGGTAAGATGGATGACCATATTGTTGTTTTTGTCAGATCGTGGAGCAGAACTGTTAACAGTCTCACTGTTTGAATGTCTACTTTACATGTTTTACCTTTGTAAATTGAACAACTATTTCCAAGAAGTCAGTATGTAATTAGTCAAGTAATACTTTCTTAGGTTTTATTGTTGTTGTACTTTTCCTTTTTTCCTTGGAATACTGTATGGTTGCTACCCTTTATTCTGTTTTATTATGTTTTGTTTTTTCCTCTTTAAATAAAATTATTAAAAAAAAAAAAGAAAAAGAAAAGACCGAGTCCTGGGCAATCCGCTCAGGACCCCCTTGTGTCTCTCTCCAGACAGAAACTTTCTCTCAATAAAGATATTCCACTCTTCACCTGTTGTTTTTAAAATTCATTCTTTGATTTTAGAGAACACAAACTGGGACATAGTAGGTTGAGAGTTTCATTCTCCTATATCATTAGTATATATTTTTAAAATGTGAGATGTGATGTTTATCAAACCCATAATGAAATGGTGATCACAGTCTAACAATTGGAGTCACCCTGGCCCCCTGTGGATAGCACTGAGAAGTGGGTATAAAGAGTGCTTGTCAGTATGGTGAACACTTAGAATCTTCTACCAGCAAATTTTCAATACGTATGGGGTATGATAGATAAATATGGTGAATGTTTAAATTTTAAAAAATTATAGTCAAAGCACATTGCCATGAGTCCCTCTTCCTAGGCTTTAACATACTTGTCCCTTTGTTCTTGCCGCCTTCTGAACAGTTCTGGAAGTTCTCTCTTGTGTCTTCAGTTGCACTGTTGCAGCTGCCTCCATGTCCTGAATCTATTGTCGCTCTTGACTTTTCATGGTCTTGTTGCCTCTGGGGAAGGGCCAGAAGTTGCGCAGGGCCAGATATGGACGAGGACATGCTGGCACGTTTCTGTAAGCCTGCCTCTCAGTTGGATGGTACTTGGCAGCAGCATTCATCGTGTTTTTTTTAAATCATGTCTTGTAAAGACACTTACGGTAAAAGGCTTCTGTAAGTGCTTCAGAAAGTGGCCAGGACATTGGGATATGAGTTTGGAGTGAGGGGGTTAATGGCAATGTATCTTTTACTGCAATATATTATAAAATTTAAATATTCACCATATGTATAATCAGAGAGAGAGAGAGAGAGAGAGAGAGACTTTAGAAATTTACAAGTAGCTAGGAGGAATAAATTCTGATGTTCTATTTTACAGCAGAGTGATTATAGATCATAATAATGTATTACATATTCCAAAATAGCTGGAAGAGAGGATTTTGAGTGTTCTCAATCCAAAGCAATGATAAATGTTGGAGGCAATGAATGTGCACATTACCCTAATTTGTTCATTACATAATGTACAGATGTATTAAACCACCAGCGTATCCCATAAATATGTATACATCATTACATATAAATTAAAAATGAATTAAGAAAATCTCAATTTTTCTGAAATATTCAAGAAAGATGCTTTTAAAAAAACCTTGCAGGGTCTAGGGTCAGAGCTAGGCCTCCCGGGTTCCAGTATAGACTTCTGCCTGGATTGTCTTTGAGACTTCAGGCAAATGTCTTCACCTGCTAGTGTCCAATTTCTTGAGCATGAAACAGGGATAAAAGTTCATCTCCCTGCTAGCTTGAAGCAGCTGGTTACGTATGGTGCTCAGGAGAGCGTTTCCACACAGTGAGCACTCGGTAAAGGTTAGCTGTGGTTGCTAGTATGTTTCTCCTGTGACCTTCTGTGCCACAGGAGACCGGCATGAACATTAACTAAGTAAGCCCAGGGGACCAAGGCACAGTCTCCCATCCTCGTTTGGCCCCCTTCCCTTTAAACATCCAGGAAGGGGATGTCTCACTCACCTTCCTGAGTGTCATTTTGGTTGAATGTCTGGCTGCAGGTGTGGGGCAGGTGCACAGGAGTTAAGGACCAGGCTCTGCCCGTGTCAGGCTGAGGGTCCCAGGGCCAAGGCAAGATCCCAGGGGCCAGCGCTGGGCCAGCCACACCTACCCAGAGGCATTGATGACATCATCATTCCTCCCCAGGAACCAGATGTAGCCCTCCGAATCAATAGTGGCTTTGTCCCCCGTGTCGTAGAAGTCCCCGCATTCCACCTCCGCTGTCTTCTCTGGGTTGTTCTGCAAAGAGAACATAGCCCTTTTATGGAAGGCAGAGAGTTGAGAGACAATGAGTTCTCAGCCTGGGTTCAGACTTGGCTTTATGTTCCACCTCTGACTCTACCTGGTACCTGGGTAAGTTTGGTGGCTCCTCAGAGTGTAATTTCATTGCATGGAGGAGCGCGGTGTGGGCTGCTCCTCAGATAGTGGGTGTTACCAAGCCCACTGCAATGACGGTTTGAGAGTGAAGGACTCATCTCTGCGTGACACTCTGCCGAGACAGCATCTCCACACTAGCGTGTACCCTGTTTATTTTATTCCCTGCTGTGGACCTGGACAGATGACAGGGGCCAGTATGCATGAGCTGAATGCATTTCCTTCCCCTAGTGCTACTCCGTTGGATCCTCACAGAAAGCCATGAAGCTGCTTATTTGTTTAAAATAACTTTTCATTTTTAGATAATTGTAGGTTTGCATATAGTTAAAAAATTCATGCAGCTAAATCTTATGTACTCTTTTTTTTTTTTTGGTACTGGGGATCGAACTCATGACCTTGTGCTTCCCAGGCAGGCGCTTAAGCCACTGAGCTAAATCCCCAGCCCAATACTTTTTTTTTTCTGTAGTACTCTACCTTGAACCCAAGGCTTTCACATTGAGCTACATCCCCAGCCTTTTTTTTTCTTTTTTAATTTGAGACAGGATCTTGCTAAATCACTAAATGAGCTTCAGTGCGATCTTTATGTCTCAGCCCCGCACTGTGCTGGGAAGCCTAACCACACACTGCCTACTCTGTCCTGTGAGACCAACTTTTTCAGGTTCTACATATGGTACAAGGTTAACATGTGGTATTTTTCTTTCTCTGGATTGCTTCAGTTATGTAATGCTCTCCAATTTTTTTCATACTTCTTGAAGGATGTTAGACGGATAGAACTGCACAGTATGGAGCCTTGCAGGATGGGCTGTTTTTTCTCTCTTCATTGTCATTATGTGGACATTCACTCAAGTTACTGTATTCATAAATAATTTGACCCTTTCTACTGCTAAGCAGAATTCCATGTTGTGACTGTACTTCCGTTTTTATTTATTCATTCAGCTGCTGAAGGATGTCTGGATAGTTTCCAGTTTCAGGATGCTGTGAATAAAGATTCTGGGGTCACTTGTGTGTTCATATGAAAGTGAATTCATGTGAGCCTGGCATTTTTTGTAGCCTATTTTGTAGAAGAAACTGATGGTCCGAGAATCAGTAAACTGGTCTTGGTATTTGAATTTAATTCTTGCTTCATACTCTATTCTTTTGACATCTAAGCAAGCCCCCTTGTATGACAAGAAGTGATTGTAAGAGGTACCTGAAAACACAATAAAAACAGTGTCTTGTTTTGAATTAATTTCAATATGATGAACACTGCTGCTGAGTGCCATCCAATGAAAGAAAGGATCATAAAAATACGATTGTGTGTCCTCACCTACCTTATTCCCTGGATTTGGTACCATGCAACTTTCGGCTCTTCCCCAACATCAAAATAACCATGAAAGGTAAGCATTCTGAATTAATTCGGGATATTGAGACAGCCAGGATAGCACAACTAAAGGCAGTCAGGAAAGAAGACTTCCAGAGCCGATCCAGAGAGTGGCAAGGATGAAGGGACAAGTGTATTTGAAGCAAGGGGGCGTATTTTGATTAAGATTCATGGCAATGTCTTTTACTGTATAAATTTTTAAAATTTAAACATTCACCGTGATTTTTGATCACATCTCATGAATACGGAAACACAATGGACAAAGACACAAATGCTGCGAGTTTAGGAAACAGTGGCCAAAGAGGCACATGAAGTTCCACCCTGACTGCTGTCCAGCGCAGCACGCTTTGTTTTCACGCTGGCCTCACTCCCAGCCCTGTGCCCAGGTCTGCTCTCAGGGGAGTCGAATTTCTCGAAGTTAATCTCAGGGAAGGCCTGAGGCTGGACCCTGGAAGAAGGGCCCTCACATTCGGGGAAGGGATTCTTACCTCCTGGGACCTGGATATCTTGGACGGGCTCACTAGGTGATCTCAGGGAAATTCCTGAGCAGTGAGGAGAGACTATCCCATATACCACACAGGGATGGGTAGAGTCCACCTGGCTTTCAAGAACCCTCTAACTCTTGGCTATTTTCGAAATGTGCTACTGGGAAATAGTGTTATGAAAGCAGTGGCTGGGCAGTTCCAATTTCTTGCTCCTCTACAGAAACATCACAAACAAGCAAGCAAACAAACAAATAAAAAGAAGCAGTCTGAACTGACTTTGTTGTTGCCCTGGGAAAAAAGATTTACAACAACTAAGCAAATGTCCAATCAAGAAAAATCCACCTTTGGAATGGCAAGGGAGTTCTGTGGCACGCTCAGGCTGCCCCACCTTTGGTCACACGTGGAGGCAGGGTTTTGAGCAAGGGACAGCCGGCTCCCACTGTCCTCCTGTCCCCAGTATAGGAAGCAGAGCACCTGTAAATTCTTATGTTCTAATTGCTCTGGAGAATACCTGTAGGGCTGATGCAAGGTGCTGGACTAATTTAATCCAGAAGAGAGGTGGGAAGAGCAGTAAAAAAAAAAGGAAAATGTGACTTTCAGAGTTACTCAGAATCATCATGTCACAGAATCAAAAGGCCCAATTTTCAATAATCGAAACACAGTCACAGGTGTACAAAGAAAAAGACAATATGGCGGATGAAACGCTAATTGACAGAAAGCATCCAAGAATCCCAAATACTGCATTTACAAGAAAAATAACTTAAATGTGTTCAATATGCTCAATGAGTCAAGAAGGAGGGAATGGATGAAGAATTAAAGGGAAGCAGGAAAATGACATAGGATCAGAAAGAGAATATCAACAAAGGTAGAAATTATAAAGGAGGACCAACTACAAATTCTGGAGGTATAATAACTGAATCAAAAAACTCACTGGAGGGTTAGCAGCCTATTAAAGCAGGCAGTAGAAAGGGGGAACTGGAAACAGAATGACTCAACAAATGAAACTGGAGGAGCCGAAAAGCTGTAGGAAAGTGAGTAGAGTTTAAGAGACTGTGGGACACCATGGAGCTGACCCAGGATGCAGTGCAGGAGACTCAGGAGATGAGAGTGAACAAGGCAGCGAGAGTTTATCCAAAGAAATAACGGAAAAGATTTCCAACTTGGAGAAAGAAAACTAAACCAGTTTTAAGAAGACCAACGTTGTATGATTCCATGTATATAAAGAATATAAAATAGGCAAATTCATATACAAAAAAAGTAGATTAGAGGTAATGAGGTGTTGGGTGCTTGGAGGAGGAGGAGGGTGTTATTTAATTAACAAATACAGATTTGCTTTTTAGAATGGCAAAGATTTTCTGAAGATGGATGATGATGATGGTTGCAAAAGTTATTAATTTATTAATGACACTGAGTTATATGTTTAAAAATGGTGGAAAATATAAATTTTATATATTTTGCCTCAATAAAAATAAAAAACATGTTGATTTCTTATTATCATTGTTGATTTCCTGTTATCTTGTTTTGAAGCCCTGTATCATTTTCATTGTTTTGTTTTGATTAGTTTTATTCTGTTCTGTTTGATTTTATTGTGCCTGATAGTAGGGGCGGCTACTTTGAAGATAACATGAGGCATTATGGTGCCATTGTTGATCTCCTATTGTGTTGTTTTAAAGTCCTGTACTGGTCTCATTGTTTTATTTTGATTGGCTTTATTTTGTCTTATTTTGTTTGGTTTTACTCTACTTTAAAAAAAAAGTAGTCAAAGGACTAACATGTGATCTTTGCAGCGTGGCCTCAGGAGGGAGCTGCTTCTCTGTGGTATACACTTTCTCACATCAGAAGGCAGGGTTAACTTACTTCTTACCAAAAAACAAAAACAAAAACAAAAAAACAAAAACAACAAAAAAACCCAAAACCCACAAAAACAAAAAACTATACATATATGTATATCTGCCAAATAATGTATGTATGTTTCAGCAGTTTGTACTAATAAATGTCTGGGAGCTAAAGGTCATTACTTTGAGCACCTATTGTGATTGTAAAGGCCAAAGGTAATGTGTTAATCTCATGATGTCTCAATGAATTTAGTATTAAAATATTTAAAGATCTTTCTCTTCCTGACATGTACTATTTTTTGCAGACTCTGTATCCATTTCTCTTATATTATGCTGTACCTATGTTACATAGCATGTTAGTAGCTCTGAGAGCCATTGGGGTGTGTGTGTGTGTGTGTGTGTGTGTGTGTGTGTCTGTGTCTGTGTGTGTGTATTTCTCAAAGCTGCCTGCACGGTACCATCATTTAAGATGCGGGCAGCACTCCCTTGAGACCACTGTGTGTGGACAGTGTGACACCAGGAAAATGTCCAGGGGACAACCTTTGGAGCACAAAGATGGAGTCTGAGATCTGTTTCAGGGTCTGGTCTCCCTTCTACAGCCAATCAATCTTGTAAACCAAGAATTTCCCTTTTGTGGCCCCCACCTACCTGGGGTAGTCGGGTTGTTTCTGATGAAGAGTTTCAGCAGGTTTCAGCACTCTGGATTTCTGCATCCCCTGGGTTTCCCATTTAGGACGTGAGGGGCCAAAGGCATGGAGTTAGACCCCAGACCTACTGCTTATTTGACATGGTAAAGACATACCTATACACTCAGGCTCACAGTGCTCTCTGGAGGTTCAGTTAGGGTAGGAGATTGGTTTACCCTGTTATTGGTAAAGGTGAATGGAATTATCTGAACTCAGTTGAGGCCTATATTCATGATGGCAGGATATACAAGTCTGGTTTTGAAGTCAATCTGCCTTCTAAGCATCAGTTAGCTCTTAAGTCTCACCAGAGTTAGGGTAGGCAGGGTACTGTGGCTTTGAGTGTAATTGAGTGTAACTGAAATAGGCTGCATTAAGCAAGGGCGAATACAGGACAAACTTTAGAAGTGTCAGGATGCAGAGCTCCCGCTGGGAGTTCTGGGGCTGGGATAGGGGAGATGGGGTTCTATTACCTCATAGCACATGAAGAGGCCTACAGGCCTGGTGGGCTTGATCCTGATTCCAATGTTTCCCTCAGTGTTGGGTGGCAGGACGTTGCCCTTGTTGTCGATGATCTGGAGCAAGAAGCCTGTTGAACGCACCCAAAGGACTCCCCAGTCCTTCAACCATGCCCAAGCAATGCCTATCCCATTCCTGGGATACCCATGGGGAAAACATGGACCCATAGTGAAGACGTTAGAAAATGGAATAAGACTGTTGAAAGTGTTCGAAATCAGCAAATGTGGTTTTGTTTTCCTTTGGTACTGGGGATTGAACTGATGACCTCACGCTTGCCAAGCAGGCACTTATGCCGCTGAACTAAATCCCTGGCCCCTTTTTTTGTTTTTGTTTTTTGTTTTTTTTTAAATCAGCAAATGTGAAATCCATTCCAGAGGCCCACTTGTCTCAGGGGTGTGAAGACATTGCCAATGTGCTCACAAGCTAGAAAACATGGACCAAGAGAAATGAAAACAGCTGCCAGTGCTGTGTCCAAGTTCTCTTCCTTCCTATGCACCGTGTGAAGCCTCTGGCTGCCAGGGCGAGCTGTGCTGGTGCTCACCATCATGGAGTTCTCAACTGCAGTCTCCGTAAAAAACTGGGGGAAACATAGGCGGGGAGGAAGAAGGACAACCAGGGCAGGGAAACACGGCTGGGTCTGCCAGCTGGTGTCCCGGGAGGGTCTGACCTCAGCTGAGCTCTCGGTGCTCCCTGCCAACACCCCTGGGACTAGACCTGGATGTCGAAGGGTGAGATGGCCTTCCCCATGGAGCCCGGCTTGATCTTCATTTCCTGGAGGACACCACAAGTGATTCCCTGTTTATGAAAGACAGAGGGTTGGAGGTGGATGGAGAATCCAGGTTGATTCAAAGCAGCAAGAGTCCTCCTCATGCTGGGTCCCAACAGTGTCATTTGATGCTACGCTGAGAGCCCTCGTGGGGGAGGCGGAGGCTGGGATTCAGGCTCAGAGCACTGAACCAGCTCTGCTCAGAAGACATGCACTGCCCCAGTATGGACTGAGTCTCTGCCAGGAGCAGCAGCTCTGAGTGCCCAACGAGGGAGGCAAAGAAAGAAGCCTGAGGGCAAGGCCAAGGCTGGATATGGCATGTGGCAGGGAGTGCCCACTGTATGTCAGGCACATGCCAGCTTGCCAGGGAGCACCCTGAGTTCACTTCATACACATTTACTTGGGGCCGTTGAATTTTGACTGGAATCCTGACCAAGCTCCTTCTTGAGGCTGTGTTGAGACCGCTCAGATCTCTGTGCCAGTTCTCTCTGCTAGTGCTTCCCACCTATTAGACTTTCCGGATGGACTTGGCCCCTTTTCAACTGTTCTTTCCTTATCACTACATCAATAGCTGAATGCTTCACATCAGACCACCACATGCCAACTGGGTCATTAGTGCCTTTGAGCTCCTCCTCTGTAAGAGGGGGGTAATTGTAACACCTACCTCCACGGCCCTTGCAAGTGGATGAGAAGCTGCCCATTGTGAGTGACACACCAAATGTTCAATGAAGGACACCTACTAGCTGCTCCCAGCCCTCAAGATAAGTCACTTGAACATTTTCCTTCTGTGGTACTTTTCCACATACAGTTCTTATACTGTAGCCCACAGAATACTCGAATTATTTTTGCTTGTCTTTTTCCCTTGGTTAATAACAAGCATCACAAGAGTAAAGGTTGTCTCATTAGCTTCTGTATTCCTGGATTTAGATAGAATACCTACCTAAAAATATCAGTGACCATAGTAACTTCAGTGTGAGTATGGGCTATGGGCTGGACACTGGTCAGGGGTTTATGTGTTTCATTTATTTGGCAAGACTGGCATTAGCATTTCCATTTTAGAAGGCAAAGTTGGGACTCACTTATGGTCTTGAATTCTGGAATGAACAAGGTTGAGATGTGAACCTGGGACTAAGCTCCAGAGAGAGGAGATACTCTCCTCTCTGTCCCCTCCACTTACACTGAAGGTGGGTGGAGAATGAGTACCACTGGGGAATAGATGTGAAAGGGCTTCGAGGAGGAGACCACCATCGGTTGTTGCAAACAGCTGTTGTGGAGGGCCTGGGTCATGGGTCATGGGTGAAGCGTGTTGCTCCAGATAGAAACTGTTGGCCACCCAATGGCAGACCCAGAGTCTTAGCATTTCTTGGGCCTGGAAGGAGATCAACTAACTGATTTAAAAAGTTAGATAAGTATATGAATTAGAAGTGAAATAATCAATTTGTCATAAGGCCTGGCATGACAGTCATCTTTGTTAGCTAGAGAGATAATGGCAAGGTGGGGAAGTGGCTCTGTCCAGCATTGGAAATGAATTGAGAATGTGCTGGAAGAGTGGGCCTCACCTACACTATCACTGGTCAAGTCCCTGAGGTTAGAGGGACTCACGGTGCTCTAAATGTTCAGCTTATTTGGCTCAGTGACACCCTGGGAACTCGCTGAGTGTGTGTGTGTGTGTGTGTGTGGTATATACTGAAAGTCTGTCCCTTATCCATCCCTGCTGGGATAATATCCCAGTCAAACCTGTGTGTGTCATCCTCCCAGACACGCGGAGATGAACTTCTGAGCCAACTCCAGCCTGCCTCTGCATTCTGTTGCCCTGGAATGGGACGGTAGGGCTGTGGTCTCCATGTTGCTGGAGAGATCCTCCTACCCTACTGCCCCTTGTGGACTCCCCTGAGCTAATGATCACAGTGGCAAAATGTTCCTACATCCCTTTTTAAGCTTTGTTCAATAGTTCTCAGCATGTTGTTCTCTTGACGAGTCGATGAGCTGTGAGTTATCTCCCGGCAGATTAAATTGCAGCAAATTAACTTTGAACCCTGGAGACTTTTCTTGCTTTGAGCAATGCTGTGCACACATTGGGGCAACGACACAGAATCATAGCATGACTCCACCCATCTGCTGAGTGCAGTGACCAAGCATGTCCATATGGCCCAGAAGGGACCTGCCCACCTACCGTTTCTGACTGCCCATAGATCTCGTGCAGCAGGATGCCCGTTCGTTTCTTCCACTGCTCAAACTCCTCAGCCAGCAGAGACTCCCCGCCAGTGTAGCAGTACTTCAGGGTGGGGAACCTGAGGCTTTGGGGAAGACAAAGGGACCAGGCCTTGGCTGCGCAGCACACCCAGCGCTCATGGCATGGTCATCCAAATCACTTACCCTTCTGCTCTGCACTTTGCTAGTTCCCTATTGGTCATTTGCCTGACGGTCAAGGCCAATTGGGTACCACTCTGTCCCTGCCAGTCCTGGTTATGTCTTCTGGCAGAGAAGGGGATGTGTAGGTGCTGATGGTATTGGGTTACATCGGAGAAGGTTGTATTAAATCTGGTTTTGACGTCACGAGAGGGAGAACAGGTGTTCATCAGAACTCACCTCAGAGAAGCATTCTGTGTGGCTAGGAAATCTTTAACCATAGAGCAGTGAGGGCCAAGACCCAGGGGACACACTCTAGTGATAGTAGATCTATACTGTCTTCTGTGAGTGCAGGGTTGTATTAACCGAAGGACTTCCGTATTTCTAAATAGGAAATGGAAGCTAAGGTTTGGGCATTGTCTGCTCAGGACATCAGGGCAGATGGGGCAGAGTGTAGTAAAAGATAGAAGAGTCGCAGGAAACAGAATTTCAGAGAGACCAGTAAGGTCTGATGCTAAATGTGCCCTGCTGAAATTTTAACTGGCTTTGGACAAAGGCCATCAGCTGAGGGA
The DNA here is from genome assembly GCA_004027295.1 of Dolichotis patagonum. Classification (NCBI taxonomy): domain Eukaryota; kingdom Metazoa; phylum Chordata; class Mammalia; order Rodentia; family Caviidae; genus Dolichotis; species Dolichotis patagonum. The sequence continues at coordinate 1,745 of PVJX010045472.1, read as the reverse complement.
CATTGTAAAAATTAGCTGTGAGCTCTGAAATACAGATGGAAGCAATTCAGCCACACTCAGGCTTCACAAATAAAACCAAAGTGTAATCAGTTAGCTTGGTAAGGGTAGTCATTAAACTCTTTCACAGTTACGGGACAAGCTAGCTCTGATTTTGTGAAATGACCATTTCAATTTCAGAGTCTCTAAAAAATATATAAATGACCCTAAGGGTCAAAGAGCACATTTCAGATTAGCTAACAACTCTCAAACACAGAGAAAAGCAAAATAAAACTGCCATGAAATGATGTTACACATCCATCAGATTGCAAAAGTTAATGTTGATAATAATGACTGCTAGTAAGATTAGGACCATCGTCCTGCCTTACTAATGGGAGCATACATTGTGTACTTTGGAAAATAGTGTGGTAGTGTGTAGTGTCAGTGGAGCCTAATAAGTCTCCTAGAAAAACTCTTGAAAAACGGATGCTTGTATGCATCAGCGGGCCTGTACCTGAGTTTACCAAAGCATTAAGCATCAGATTCTCTCGTGGAAATGACCCAAATATTCATCAGTGGTTGAACTCACAAAAACTATGTTTTCATAAACTGGAATATTATATAGAAGTAAAAATAAACTAACTTTGGGGACATGCAACAACATGAGCACATCTTAGAAAAGTAATGTTCGAAAAGCCGAATGTCATGGAATAGTGTATTATTAGATACATGAAATTCATAAGCATAGAAAATGGTATTATGTGTTCAGAAGTATTGCCTTAGGAGCTGTAATGAAAAGTAGGAAATTATGACCATTATTCATGATAAATCAACTTGACTACATTAAGAAATGCCCATGGGATTAGCAAAGGACACATGTGGGTATGTCTTGGTGGGTCATGGGAGCCTGGCCTTGGAGTCTATATCCGATCCCTTGCCCCCTCCTCTCTGGCACCCTTCCCCTGCTTGGCTTCCTGACCCCCTTGAGCAAAACAGCTTTGCTCCACCGCACCCTTGTGCTGTGATGTTTCTGCCTTAGAGCCAGGCAACCATGGACTGACTCCCTTAAACCACGGCCTCAAATTAAACTCCTCCTTGAAGACTGTTGGGGATAGTGGCTTGGTGACAGGAAAGCTGATGAATACAGATGTAAACCCTGTAACGACTGAGAGTGATTTCCTTTAGGAGAGATGAGAAGGCATGTGGAAATCTGGGAGGCTGGCTATCTTCTATTTTTGTGATTTGCTTAAGTGGAATTTTTATTTTTAATAGTTTGTTATCTATGTATTTCCAACTTACGTATTTTTCTGAATGTTATTTCACAATAAAAAAGTTTAAATACACCCACAATGCTTTAAGACTCAGTGTTTCTCTTGGTTCTCTGGATCACACTTTCAATTTAGCTAATTAGAATGACTGAAATTACCACCAGCACTGACACACACACACACACACACACTCCTCAAAGAACCAGAGAAAAAACAGTTTTCTCATGGCACATCAAATCCCTGAAAATCCTATGTAAAGATTGTTGTTACCAGCTACTTGTACATACTTGACATCTTTCTCCTGTAGAATCGCTCGAAATACACCTGGTGCAGCTAGGCAGTGGGTGATGGGGTATTTGAATAGCGCCTGGAAAGTGAAGAGAAGAGGAATTTTTATTTCTTTTCTTTCTTTTTTTTTTTTTGAACCAGGTATTGAACTGTGACCTCGTGCTTGCTAGGCAGGTGCTTATGCTGCTGAACTAAATCTCTGGCCCTAGGAGG
>PVJX010045471.1:0-12702 GCA_004027295.1 Dolichotis patagonum | reverse complement strand
ATATTAAAACAGAAACACTAAATCTACTGGAAGACAAAGTAGGTAAAAACCTCAAAGATATAGGGGTAGGAAGAGAATTCATGAACAAGAACCAAAGTACACGGGAAGTACTTCCCAGAATCAATAACTGGGACCACATCTTATTAAAGAGTTTCTGCATGTCCAAAGAGGTTTCCAGCAGAGTGAAAAGAAAACCCACCAATTGGGAAAACAATCTTCATGGACAGCGCCTCAGACAAAGGACTTTTGTCTAAAACTTATAAAGAATTAAAAAAATCATTAAAACTTATAAAGAATTAAAAAAATCAGACCCTCGAAATTCAAAGACCCAATCCAAAAATGGGCATCTGAAATGAATACACAGTTCTCAGATGAAGAAATACGAATGGCAAATAAATACACGAAAAAATGTTCATCATCATGAGTGATGAGAGAAATGCAAATTAAAACAACACTGAGATTCCATCTCACTCCAGAAAGAATGGTCAAGATAGAAAACACTACTAACAACAAGTGTTGGAGAGGATGTGCGGAAAAAGGAACTGTTCTGCCCTGTTGGTGGGAGTGTAGACTGGTGCAACGACTGTGGAGGTCAGTCTGGAGATTCCTCACAAAGCTGGGTATGGAAGTCCCATTTGACCCAGCTATTCCGCTTCTAGGCGTATTTCCAGAAGAACTGAAAACATCGTATCACAGTGATTTATGTGCACCTATGTTTATAGCAGCTCAATTTGTAATAGCCAGATCTTGGAAACAACCAAAGTGCCCATCAACTGAGGAATGGATAAAAAAGTTGTGGCATTTTTATACAATGGAGTACTACTCAGCTATAAAGAATGATCACATCGAGTTATCTATAAATAAATGGACATGACTTGAGACCATTCTCTTAAGTGAAATAAACCAAACTCACAAGGGTAAATACCCTATAATCTCCCTAATATGAGATTTGATAATAGTATATAAGACTTTATGGTAACCATGAGGCCCCATCTCATAGCTTCGAAGTCTTTCAAAGTTTTAAATCATCAGTTGGAATGGTGTTATCCTGTTTTGTTTGACTATATCATATGTGATGATATGAACAGCTGTTTTGAAGAAAACATTATGACAGCTATTGCTGATTTAATATTATCCTTCTTTGAGGTCCTACCATGCTGTTTTTGATCTATTACCATTGGTTCTGTCTACCACATTGTGTCTTATTGGAATTTGAATATGTGTGATAGTTCAAACAAATTTTTTTCTTTTTTATCAAAAATGAGATATTATAATACCCATTGATCATTTTCTGTTATTCGGTTCAGAAAGCCCTGGAATTCTTTCACTATATGCATGGCTTTATTCTATTGTGTTATGTTTGATATTATTGTAATTGAGACTATGCTCAACTATAGCAGAGTAAGAGATATGGTGTCAGATACTGTTGATGTCCAGTTGACTTAATGTAAAGTACTGTGTTGCCTATGTTGTCCTCTTCTGATCTGCTCTGTACTGCCCCCTTTTGTTTTATTCTCTTTTAAATAAAAAAAACCATTATGATTCCATATTATTCCACAAAAAATGGCTGCCATCAAGAAGTGAACTGATAATATATGTTGATGAATCTGTGGCGAAAAAGGAGAACTTATCCACTGCTGGTGGAGTGTAGACTGGTGCAACTACCTTGGAAATCAGTGTGGAGATTCTTCAAAAAACTGGGATTGGAAGTCCCACTTAATCCAGTTCTTCCTCTTCTGGGTATGTTTTCAGAAAAATTGAAAAGGTCATGCCACAGTGATATATGTGCACTCATGTTTATAGCAGCTCAATTTATAATAGCTAAATCTTGGAAACAACTCAAATGCCCATCAACTGCAGAATGGAAAAAAAATGTGGTATTTTTACACAATGGAGTATTACTCAGCTATAAAAATTCATAATCCTGAGACTTTTATAGGCAAATGGAGGAAACTTGTGACCACACTTATAAGAGAAATAAATCAAACTAACATTTACAAATATCATATTGTCTCCAGAGTATAATAAAATAGAAGGCTGAAAGAGTAATAAGATCCAAAATGTACAATAGATATTGTAATAATGAAAGGGAAAGAATGTGATAAAAAGGGAAGAACAACTGGGATAGGGGAAATGAGGAAAGGAAGAAAGAAAGATTATATGTATGTTGGTAAATATATATAAAGGTATGTATACATTTGTATGCAAGCTAGATAACTATTAAATCAACCTCTGTTAGTTCATCAAAAAGAACAATCTGTGCTGTCGTTGTTTGATTGGTTATTTTTGTGACTAGATCTTGTAATCTGAACAACTACTTCTAAGATAGCAATATGCAGTATATTTCCTAGTGCTTATTTTCTGTTTTTTAAACTCTGTATCATGTCTTTTCATTTTTGTTGTTGTTGTTTTGCTTTTTAAAATAAAAAAGAAAGTATATATTTAAGCAGCTCTAATACAAAGCAACACCCTGAAGCTTATGTCTTTCCCTAATAAAAGTCCATGGGAGAAGTGTTACTCAATACCCTGAATGATCCTGTTTTGTGAACCAAAGAATGGAATCTACTATAAGTGTTACTTTATAGTTTCTGTTAAGAATCAATGAACAGTAACAGAACTAAGCCATTTAGTCATGAAAGACTGCACAGTTTGGTCAACCTCTGTATAAGTCTAGGTCAGAGAATCAAACACACCTGAACACCTTGGAATGTGTGCTTCTGTAAATAACTGTATGTACATGTTTGATTTCTCTGCTTTTTCTCATAAAAGGTAGTTAACACACAGATGGTTATGCAGTCCTGGTGCAAAACAACACCCTGAAACATGTTGTGTGTTTCCCTAATAAGAACTCCATTGGAGACATGAAACTCAATGTCTGAAATTATCCTGCTCTATGATCAGAAGTGTGCAAACTCCAATCAATAGTGCTTCATAATGCCCTATCAGAGTGAATGGAAGGTGATACACAAATGTACCATGTTGTCTTGAAAGGTTCCACAGTTTAGTCAAATTCATTATAAGTTCAGGTCAGAGAACACAACCTCACTGAAAACTTTTGTGTATGCCTCTATAAATAAGGATATTTTTTTCCATGAGGGATGCATTATCCAGCTTGTGCATCTCAGTTACTTGGAATCTCATACACAACAAAGTGCTCAGGTAGGATTTGTTCTCTGATCTGAACTTACAGCACAGCTAGCCAAGCTGTGAATCCTTCCAAACTGAAATGGTAGACATCTATATTTTGTTCCTTTCCACCAGATTGGTCACACTGAATTACTACTTACAGAAATTTCCACCTTTGCATGTATGCAGTTAGATCATTCAGATTACAGAACCATAAACACTAAAGCATTGAGATAGGTTGGGTTCTCTGACTTGAACTTAAATTGAAACTGACCAAGCTGTGTAACCTTTCTGGCCTATATGGCACATTTGTATATCAACTACCATGCAACTAGATGGATAAATATAAATCACCACTTTTTGTAGTTTTCATACTTCTTTTCATATAGCAAGATCAGCCCAGCTATTGTTACATTTCTCAAATGGAGTTTACTTAGGAAAACAGACAACATGTTGCAAGGTGTTTGTTTGCACCAGGCCTTCACAGCTATCTATGTGTAAACTCCCTATCACAAGGAAAAACTGACAAATCAGAAGAGGACCTCTCAGTTATTTAGACAGGTTTTCATGCCAAAGTGCTCAAATGTGCTTGCTTCTTGGCCTTACAATTATACATAAAATAACCAAACTGTGGAACCTTCCATGGTGAAATGGTAAAGTGGTATATTTACTTCAATTCATTTAAATATGGAAATATAAAGGAAAAGTTACAGCAGTTCCCATGTTTCTGTTCCTGGAGGAGAACCGTTCAGAAATTAGTTACCTTTGAGTGGCATTTCTCCCACGGAGTCTTATTACAGAAACACTCAAGAAGCTTCAGGGAGTTTCTTTGCATGAAGGCTGCATAACCATGCATAAGGTAACAGCCTTTGATCATAGCAAACTGAGAATCTCAACATGTGCATTTCAGTTGTTTACAGAGTCACACATGCCAAAGTGCTCAGAGAGACTGCATTCTCTAATCTGTACTTAAAGAAAAGTTGGCCAAGCTATGAATCCTCCAAGGCTTAAATGGGAGAAATCTGCATTCTGTTCCTTTAAATCCAATGGGGGAACACTCATGCACTGCTTATAGTCGGTTCCCCTTTTGTGTTCATATATCTGAATCATTCAGATTCCAGAGGGACAAACTCCAAAGCATTGAGATAGGACTGGTTCTCTGACCTGAAGTAACATGTTTGCCAAGTTGAGGAACATTCCCTTCTGATATGGCACATTTGTATATCACTGCCTGTGTACCTATATAAGGAAATCTGGAGTACCAATTGTTACAGATTCCACTCATCTTTTCATAGAGCAAGATGAGTTTGAGTATTCAGTTACACTTCTCCAATGGAGTTCTTATGGAAACACACAACATAATACAGGATGTATTCTGCACCAGGCCTTCACAGCCATCTTTGGGTAAACTTTGTAACCAGAATAATGACAAATTAGATGTAGACCTCGCACTTACTTGCAGAGGTGGAAACTCCAAAGAGTTCAGATGTGCTTCTTTCTGGGACTTACACTTCTATCCAACTTGAGTCAATGTGAGGAACCTCCCATGATAAAATGGTACAATTGTATATTTACTTTCATTTATTTTAATGTAAAGCAACTCTTATACCAGTTCCCATGCTTCTGTTCCTGGATCAGGATTACTCAGGACCTTGGGGTACATTTCTCCCATGATGTCTTGTTAGGGAAACACACAAGAAGCTTCAGGGCATTTCTTTGCATGATGGGAGCAAAGCCATGCACATGTAAACTATCTTTGAACACATAAATCTGAGAATCTCAACGTGTGCATCTCAGTTATTTAGAGAATCAGGTAGGCTGCATTCTCTGATCTGAATTTACAGCAAAACTTGTCATGCAGTGAATCCTTCCATGCTGAAATGGTAGACATCTGTGTTTTGTTTCTTTCCATTCAATGGGAAACACTGAATCTACTTATAGTAGATTCCACATTGCATGGATACAGCTGGATCATTCAGATCCAGAGGCACAGATTGTGAAGTGCTGATAGGTGTTTTCTCTGACATGAACTTCCTTGAAGTTCAGCAAGCTAAGGAACCTTCCTTAGCAATAAGGAACCAATTTATATCACCTTCTACACTATCATATGGGGGAAATTTGAGCTCCACCTTTTGTAAATTCCTTGCTTCATTTGGTACAACAAGATTAGTCATGATATTGAGTTAAACTTCTCAGATGGAGTTCTTATTAGTGAAATGCACAAGTTGCAGGGTGTTTGTTTGGACCAAGACTTCACAGAGATTTATGGGGAAATACCTTACCAATAGGAAAAATGGGAAAAAAACCAAAAATAGACCTCACAGTTATATACAGATACAGATACTCCGAAGTGTTTAATTATTTGACAGACATGCATCCTGAATTTGACCAACTTGAAGGACATCCCCCAAAATAAGATACAATGCCATATTTACTTCCATTCATTTTAATGGGGAAAGTAAAGCAACTATTAGACCAGTTCCCATGCTTCCACTCCTGGAACAGAATTTTTCATGACAGTGAGTTATACATCTCTTATCATGTCTTACTAGGGAAACTCACAATAAACTTCAGGCTGTTTTTGCATGCAGGCTACATATTCATACATATGCAGACTTTCTTACTCCAGAAGAAACAGAGAAACTGAACTTGTGCATCTCAGTTATTTACTGAGGCAAACATACCAAAGTTTTCCAGTAGGTTTGACTGTCTGAACTGTCTGAACTGTCTGAACTGTCAGTTAGCTCTGAAACCTTATATGTTGCTACGGAGCAAGTGTATATCACCTTCAATTCACTTCTATGGGGAATTATGAAGCACCATTCACTGTAGTATCAACATCTCTATACCTAGAACAGGATCATTCTACATACTGAGATACAATTCTGCCCTGGAGACCTTAGCACTGGAAAACACAAAAAGATGCAAAGTGTTTGTATGCATGAGGGCTCCATAAAAATATATATGCAAACTACCTTTCCCCATAGCAAACTCAGAAACTCAATGTGTGCCTCTTAGGTATTTACACAGGAACACATAGAAAATGTTCAGATAGGTTTGAATGTCTGCTCTGAAGTCACACCAAAGGGAACCAATCTGTGGGGATATGCTTTTTGACACAATATAATTATATATTGCCTGAAATTCATTCCTATCTGAATTTTATGGAGCACCACTCATTGTACATCCCACTTCTTTGTATATATGCAGGGATCATTTTGCAGGATGAGATTCGCTGCTCCCATGAAGACTTAGCATGGAAGAAGAAAAGCAGCTGTAGGGTGTTTTTATGCAATATGGCTGCATAACCATATCAATGCAAAACGCCTTTCTCCACAACAAATTGAAAAATTCAATGTGTGCCTCTTAGGGATTTACAGAGGAACACAACAACAGTGTTCAGCTAGCTATGACGATTTGCTCTGAACTTATACTGAAGGGGGAAAAGCTATGGAGCTTTCATTCTGATATGGTAAAATTCTATATTAAATAAAGGCAATAGCCTTTATTTACCAACTATGTGGAAAAAGACACCACTCACTGCCATTTCCATGCCTCTGAACCTACAGCAGGATCACTGTGAATGTTGCGATTCACTTCTCCACTGGAGTCTTAAAGACAGAAACACACAAAAAGCTAAAGATATTTTTCTGCATGAGGGCTAAAAAATCATATATACCTAAACTGCCTTTTGAAAAGCAAATAGAGAAATTCAATGTCTGACTATTAAGGATTTACAGAGAAACACACAATAAGGCATTCACGTAGGTTAAAGTACCTGATAGGAACTTATACCAAAGGAGTCCATTCTTTGGAGCTTTGGATTCTGATATGGTACAATTCTATGTCTACTTCCACTTACTACTATGGGGAATTACAAAACATCACCTATTGTAGGCTCCACGCCTCTGTACCTAGAGCAAGATCATTCTAGATATTGAGTTAAACTTCTCCACTGGAGTTCTTAATACTGAAGCAAATCACAACATGTAGGGTGGTTCTATTCCCAAAGACAGCTTTAGCCCTCTATGCAGAAATAGGCTTTCCCTGGAAATATTGAGAAATGAAACATCCACATTTCTGTTTTAAAGTGAAGCACACCTTAGTGCACCGACATATTTAGTTCTCTGAGCTACTTTTATGCCAAAGTTGACCAATCTGTAGAAACATGCACTATGAACTGTGGCACTTGTACATTTGCTTCCATTCATTCTTATAGGGAAGGGAGAAGTCCAGCTTCTAGGAGAGAGAAGGCTTCTATTCCTACCATGGGGGTCTCTCAGAACAGTGTTACACTTCTCCTATGAAATCTTCAGAGGGAAACTAACAAGAAATGACAGATTGTGCCTGTCCATGTGGGTTCCATCACCATACACATGCAAACTGCCTTTAACCATAGCAATCTGAGAAATTCAATGTGTGCCTCCTGGAAATTTACCAAGGAACACTTAGAAAAATGATGAGTTAGCTATAAGTTTCTGCTCTGAACTTATTCTGAATGGGTCTGAGCTTGTGGAGTTTTTCTTTTTCTTTTCTTTCTTTTTTGAAAATTTTATTTTAGTGAGGGTAAAATTAAACAGAATGAAACATATCATAAGAAAACAATGTAAGAGACACAGATTTCACAGCAAGGCAACCAGAGATCTCCACAGTCTCTCACATTGTCTCTTGTTTTCTTCCAAATAGTTGTCCATATCTTTGCATACAATGAATTCATATAAAACAAAATAGTATAAAACTGATCAGAACAGGATGATGAAGGTATTCAAGACCAGACAATAGGGAAGTCAACAATGGCTGCCATAATGTCTCTCATTCTCTTCAAAATAGCTGTCCATACCTTCACATAATGTTGATATTAAACAAAACAGCCTAAATCACTCTCAACAAAGAATAATAGTATTGCTGGATTTCACATCATGATGCTACAGAATCAACACTGGGTACCTTAGTGTCTCTTTTCCTTCAAAGTAACTGTCCATTTCATCATGCATTATGTAATTGATTCTCACAGACTTTTTAGAAGTTCTACACATGCATGAGTCTCTACATGTATACCTATTCTTTCTGTATTAGAGGAAAAAACAAAACAAGACAATACAGAACAAATTCATAGAAAAACATGAAATGAAAAAGACATATAAACAATAATAGCAATGAGCCCAGAGCACTGATAATATAGGCCTTCAAAACAAGGTGGTCTTAGTGTAACTAGAGTTATTATTTGACATAATGATCATCAAAAATTCCTCAGATCACCATACAATAATATGCACAATTGTTCCAATCCTATTAATGTTAACTATTTTGGTTCCAAGAATTTATAGAATTTCTAGCACAATCGTCATAGCTATCCTAAGATAATTTTATGTAATTTTAGATATTTTTTCTTTTCCCTTACTTTTTCTTTTTCCCTGAGATATTATTTTTCCCTTTTAAGCAGATTCTTGTTCTTTCACTGTGTTTATTGAATTTTTTGTATTTTATGTACTTTTACCATTTCTTATACTAGGGAGATTACCCGGTATTTATATATGTGAGTATGGTCTCAAGTTGCATTCATTTACTTATAAATATCACAATGTGATCATTCTTTAAAGCAGAGTAGTACTCCATTGTATAAAAATGCCACAACTTTTTTTTATCCATTCCTCAGTTAATAGGCACTTAGGTTGTTTCCAAGATCTGGTTATTACAAATTGTGCTGCTATAAACATGGATGCACGTATATCACTGTGACATGATGTTTTCAGTTCTTCTGGCAATATGCCCAGAAGTGGAATAGCTAGGTTAAATGGGACCTCCAATCCCAGCTTTTTAAGGATTCTCCTCACTGACCTCCACAGTGGTTGCACCAGCCTACAGTCCTACCAACAGTGCAGAAGATTTCCTTTTTCCCCCATGGACCCTACAACACTCATTGTTGGTAGTTTTCTTTATCCTGGCCATTCTTTCTGGAGTAGATGGAACATCAGTGCTGTTTCAATTTGTGTTTCTCTAATCACCAATGATGCTGAACATTTTTTCATGTATTTATTTGCCATTTGTATTTCTTCATCTAAGAACTGCGTATTCATGTCAGGTGCCCATTTTTGGAATGGGTCTTTGTTTTTTTTTTTTTTTTTTGGTACCAGGAATTGAACTTGTGACTTAGCACTTGCCAGGCAGGAGCTTATGATGCTGAGCTAAATCCCCAGCCCTGGGTCTTTGAATTTTGGGAATCTGATTTTTTAAAAATGCTTTATATGTTCTGGACAGAAGTCTTTTGTCTGAGGATGGATGACTAAGATTTCTTTTCCCAATTTGTGGGTTTTCTTTTCACTATGCTGGAGATTTCTTTTGACATGAAAAAAGTCTTTAACAGGACGTGATCCCAGTTGTTGATTCTCTGAAGTGTTTCACGTGCAGTTTGATTCTTGTTCATAATTCTCTACCTACCCCTATGTCTTCAAGACTTTTCCTGACTTTGTCTTCCAACAGATTTAGTGTTTCTGTTTTAATATTTAGCTCTTTGATCCATTTAGACTTTAGTTTAGCACATGGTGATAGGCATGGGTCTAGTTTTAGCTTTTGGCATATGGTTAGCCAATTTTTCCAGCACCATTTATTGAAGAGACTATCTTTCTTCCAGTGAACATGTATGGCCCCTTTATCAAAGATAAGGTGGCTGAGTGTGTTTGTCATAGTACTTGTATCTTCTAATCTATTCCATTGATCTTCAGGTCTGTTTTTATTCCAGTACCATGCTGATTCTATCACATTAGCTTTGTAGTATAACTTCAAGTCAGGGATTGTGATGCCTACTTTGTTGCTTAAAATAACCTTTGCTATTCTAGGTCTCTTCTAGTTCCAGATGAATTTTAAGAGTGATTTCTCTAAATCTGTGAGGTATGCTAGTGGTATTTTGATTGAGATTGCTTTGAATCTGTATAACAGTTGTTGGAAAATGGCCATTTTCACAATGTTTCATCTTCCTATCCATGAACAAAGGATGTCTTTCCATTTTCTGAGGTCCTCTTTGATTTTTTTCAGGGTATTATAATTTTTCCTGAACACATCTTTTGCTTCTTTTGTTAGATTAATTCCTAAGTATTTCATTTTCTTGGATGCTATTGTAAAGAGTGTGGCTTCACTTACTTCTCTCTCAATGGTTTTGTTGTTAGTGTGTACGAATGTTATTGATTTTTGAGTGTTAGCGTTGTATCCAACTACATTACTGAATTTACTTATTATGAGTAGAAGTCTTTCAATGGAGTTTTGGGGGTCTTTTATCTAGAGTATCATGTCTTCTTCAAATAATGATAATTTAACTTCTTTTTTTATCTTTATTCCTTTTATTTCTCTGTCTTGTCTAATTTCTCTGGCTAGCATTGCCAGCATTATATTGAATAGGAGTAGTGATAAGTGACATCCTTGTCTTGTGCCTGATTGTAACATAAAGGTTTTCAATTTTAGGCCATTTAATATGATCCTGGATGTTGGTTTATCACAGATAGCTTTTATCATATTGAGGTAAAGACCATCTATTCCAATTTTATGTAAGGTCTTTATCATGAATAAGTGTTGGACCTTATCAAAAGCTTTTTTCTGCATCTATAGAAATGACCATGTGTATCTTATTTTTGGTTCTGTTGATATAGTTGATTACATTTATTGATTTACTTATGTTGAACCATCTCTGAATTCCTGGGATGAATCCCTCTTGGTCATGGTGTATAACATTCTTGATGATTTTCTGTATTCTGTTTGCCAATATTTTATTGAGAATTTTTGCATTCTCATTAGCGGATTGGCCTATATGTCTCTTTTTTAGTTGGGTCTTTCTCAGGTTTTTGTATTAGAGTAATGTTTGCTTCCAGGAACAAGTTAGGAAGAATTCTTTTTTTATTTGAAAGACAATAAAACAAAAGGGGGCAGTACAGAGCAGATCAGAACAGGACAACATAGGCAACACAGTACTTTACACTAAGTCAACTGGACATCAAGAGTAGCTAACACCATATCTCTTACTCTGCTATAGTTGAGCATAGTTTCAATTACAATAATATCAAACATAACACAGTAGTATAAAGCCATGCCTAGAGTGAAAGAATTACAGGGCTTTCTGAACCGAATAACAGAAAATGTTCAATGGGTACTGTAATATCTCATTTTTGATAGAAAAGAAAAAAAATTTGTTTGAACTATCACACATATTCAAATTCCAATAAGACACAATGTGATAGAACCAATGGCAGTAGAACAAAAAAAAAGCATGGTAGGACTTCTAAGAAGGATGATATTAAATCAGCAATAGCTGTCACAATGTTTTGTTTTCTTCAAAACTGCTATTCATATCATCAAGTATGATACAGTCAAACAAAACAGGATAAAACCATTCCAACTGATGATTGAAAACTTTGAAAGACTTCAAAGCTGTGAGATGGGGACTCATGCTTACCATAAAGTCTTAAATACTCTTATCAAATCTCATATTAGGGAGATTGTAGGGTATTTACCCTTGTGAGTTTGGTTTATTTCACTTAAGAGAATGGTCTCAAGTCGTGTCCATTTATTTATAAATACTTCAATGTGATCATTCTTTATAGCTGAGTAGTACTCCATTGTATAAAAATGCCACAACTTTTTTATCCATTCCTCAGTTGATGGGCACTTAGGTTGTTTCCAAGATCTGGTTATTACAAATTGTGCTGCTATAAACTTGGGTGTACATACATCACTGTGGTATGATGTTTTCAGTTTTTCTGGGAATATGCCTAGAAGCGGAATAGCTGGGTCAAATGGGACTTCCAAACCCAGGTTTGTGAGGAATCTCCAGACTGACCTCCACAGTGGTTGCACCAGTCTACACTCCCACCAACAGTGATTTTAAGAGTTCCTTTTTCCCCACAGCCTCTCCAACACTTGTTGTTGGTAGTGTTTTCTATCTTGGCCATTCTTTCTGGAGTGAGATGGAATCTCAATGTGGTTTTAATTTGCATTTCTCTCATGACTCATGATGATGAACATTTTTTCATGTATTTATTTGCCATTTGTATTTCTTCATCTGAGAACTGTATTCATTTCAGATACCCATTTTTGGGTTGGGTCTTTGAATTTCGAGGGTCTGTTTTTTTTAATTCTTTATAAGTTCTAGACAGAAGTCCTTTGTCTGAGGCGCTGTCCATGAAGATTTTTTTCCCAATTGGTGGGTTTTCTTTTCACTCTGCTGGAAATCTCTTTTGACATGCATAAACTCGTTAATAAGATGTGGTCCCTGTGATTGATTCTGGGAAGTACTTCCCGTGTACTTTGGTTCTTGTTCATGAATTCTCTTCCTACCCCTATATCTTTGAGGTTTTTACCTACTTTGTCTTCCAGTAGTTTTAGTGTTTCTGTTTTAATATTTAGATCTTTAATGCATTTAGATTTTAGTTTAGTGTATGGTGATAGACATGGGTCTAGCTTTAGTCTTCTGCATATGGACAGCCAATTTTTCCAGCACCATTTGTTAAAGAGACTGTCATTCTTCCAGCGAGCATGTTTGGCCCCTTTATCAAAGATGAGGTGGTTGAGTGAGTTTGCAGTTGTGGTTGT
>PVJX010045470.1:0-12765 GCA_004027295.1 Dolichotis patagonum | reverse complement strand
CTGTGTAGCAATAGGGAGATAGAGGTAACTCAGACACCATCCTTTACCCACAGAATTCATAACTGAGTTTTGGAGACAGTCATGTAAACTGCTCATTTGCAAACTGAATTAGTCAGGACTCTTATTCATGACAGAAACTCAACTTCACACAACTCAGGCATATGATAAAAAAAAGAAGTGATGCAGTAAACATTTGGATCTTTTTTAACATAAAAGTTGAATCTTTTTAAAAAAAGGATGTTGTAAAAAGACTGGCCTGCATTCCTGGATTAAAACTGAAGAGTGGGTGTCTCTATATATGGCACAAATGGGGTTTTTTTTGCCTCCACCTACGATTTGCACTGTTTGCATAGGTAATTGCATCAATGTGGTCACTTATTTCTTTTTATTGTTTGTCTTCTCAAACATTGGAATTATTAGACCTTTGTACTGGAAGGAAATGACACTGGAGCTGGGAAAATTAATCAGTAAGCACGCTCAATACTGTGTGCAAGAACAGGTGATGGCAGTGCAGATGGAGAGTACAGAAAGTGGCAAGATATTTTGGTCATGATGATGGGGAACTTGGTCACTGGAGGAACATTTATTTTTGCTTCGTAATTTTTAGAAGCTCCTGGATTTATTTCCTTTGTGCATTTATCTCAAACTACTTATAGAACTCTTTCTTATAATATACATATATATATATTTCTTTTTTCTCAAAGAACAAGTTAAGGTCCTTGTGAAAATTAACCAGGGATGGTTGGAAGGGGTCTGGCTAAGCATCTCTCAAGCAAAAAGCAGTACGCTGGCCTAAGCCCAGGCTGATTTCAGGGAGACCTCATAAGACCCCACTGTCTGGTGCTTAGGGAAACAAAGCAAGATCCAGAGACTCAATTATCAGGCATTGTATCAGGGACCCAGGTAAAGATGGAGGCAATGATTATCAGCAGCCTGAACTCTGAGGTCAGAATGCATGAAAGAGTACACTAATCATGGTATGGTGTGTGTGTGTGTGCGTGTGTGTTTGTGTGTGTGTGTGTGCATGTGCGTGTGTGCATACTCACCATCATCTATGTGTCTGAGGAGGATACAGCTGAGCCTTCAGTGAAAGAAATAGGTAGAAATAAGGAACTGGGGAGTCAAAAAGCAAAGTAGCTCCTGACAGTCAGCGGAATCTCCCCACAGAATAGTCTGCTGCTATTTCCTTACATGTTCTTACCCTGCTGTTCTCGGGGCTTATCTTAGTCATTTTTTTGTCACTGGTGCAGAATACGTGACACCTCCAGTTTAAGGAAAGAAGAGTTTATTTTTGGCTCATAGTTTCAGTGGGTTCATTCCATAGTTGGTTGGCTCCAAGGCAGAAGCATCATGGTAAAGAAAAGATGATCATGTCATGGGAGCCAGGAAACAGAGACAGAGAAGAGAAAGCCAGGGATAAGAATATACCCTTCCAAGTAGTGCTCCCAGTTAGCTGCCTCCAACCAGTTTCCATCTTCTAGCAGCACCTTTAGCTACTGAACTCATGAATGAAAGGATCTGCTCATGATACAGTGTCCCATGACACAATCACCCTTCAAGCACATGAGCCATTTGAGGGACATTTTTGACACAAATCATATCAGATTTTATCACCTAGGCACCTGCAGATGAGAGTTCTGGTCAGCTTCTGAAGAGGGTGGTAAGAGAGAAATGGCTACACGGGGTCCATCACATCATGCATCTTCTTAGTCATCACAACACTACAAAGAAGGCATTATTCTCAGCCAGGCAGGTTGACAGAGGCCACATGCCAAATCAGAGACAGATCTGCCTGTCTCCAAAACAGAACCCTCTTCCATACATTCCATTCTGAAATGTAGCAGCGAACCACTCACAGTCACAGCTCTTCCTTGATTCTGGAGTCAAGTACTTCTCCTCCAAAGAGAATATTGTCTTTGGCTTTATGTATAGTACTTAACACAGTTTACCTTTTAACAAAACAATTCCAAATACAGTGAGAGCTTATGAAATGCCTCAGTATTCTACAACTAAAATTCCCATAGTGCTGGCATGATGTCATCAGAAATGAAGGAGTATGTGTACATGTGCATATGAGAAAGAGACAGAGAGAGACAGAGAGAGAGAGAGAGAGAGTTGAATTGGCATCTCTCTTCACTTACCCTTGCTCCCTTTGACATAAAGACTCATTGGTCCTCCGCCTTTACAGATTCTCCCTGAACTGTACAGCCCACAGACCTTGGTATTCTCTCACTATTTGGTTTCCAGAGACGGTTTTTACAGACTTCTCTGTACTTGCTGCGTTTGGGGCCATGTGCTCCCTTTTCTCACATATCTCTGTTTTCCTGTGCTGTATTGTCTTCTGGGATCTTGGACTCAGAGACTTCCTAACTATAAATGTGTGAAACTCTGCCTTGAGAGAATAGCAAAGATCTCATATAGGTTGGGGTGACAAGTGAGGTTGACTTTGAAGGTGAGGAGAAACTTTCAAGGTAAGGATGAAAGTAGAAAGAGACATTTTAGGAAGTATCAATAAGGCATTTTTGGAAAGGAAAATGTATGTGTCAAGGTTTGAGCCAATAGAGCCAATGGTGAGTGGAAAAAAGTAGGTAAATTAACTTTTATTGTGGGATGATTTTTCTTTTTCTGTTTATATTACAGCCTGAGCCAATGGAACATGAAAATGTCTCTCCAATTCGTGTCTGTGGCCACTGGAAGAGCATCATGGTATTGGGAGATTGGGAGATGACATCTCTGTTCTGAAATTATCAGATGAAAGAGCTTCTTTTTTTCTTTCTCTCTCTTTCTTCTTTCTCTCTTTCTTTCTTTCTTTCTTTCTTTCTTTCTTTCTTTCTTTCTTCTTTCTTTTCTTTCTTTCTTTCTTTCTTTCTTTCTTTCTTTCTTTCTTTTCTTTCTTTCTTTCATTTTAAAGAGAAAAAAAGTTACATTTCTCAAATGACCCCTTGAATGTGATGGTGAACATTTCTTCATGTATTTATTTGCCATTTGTATATCTTCATGTGAGAACTGTGTCCATTTTTGGAGAGGGTCTTTGAATTTGGGGGGCTTGATGTTTTTCAATTCTTTATATGTTCTGGATATAAGTGCTTTGTCTGAGGGGTTATTGGCTAAAATTCTTTCCCATTCTGTGGGTTTTCTTTTCACTCTGTTGAGATTTCATCTCACCCCAGAAAGAATAGCTGCCATCAAGAAATCAACTGATAACAAACGTTGGTGAGGCTGTGGGGAAAAAGGAACACCGCTCCACTGTTGGTGGGAGTGTAGACTGGTGCAACCACTATGGAAATCAGTATGGAGAATTCTCAGAAGACTAGGATTGGAAGCTCCATTCAATCCAGCTATTCCCCTCCAGGTATTTTCCCAGAAAAACTGAAAAGGTCATATCACAGTGATATATGTGCACCCATTTTTATAGCAGCACAATTTGTAATAGCTAAATCTTGGAAACAACCAAGATGCCCATCAATCTCAGAGTGGATGAAAAAGATGTGGTATTTTTATACAGTGGAATATTACTCAGCTATGAAGAAGGATGATCTTGAGGCCTTCATAGGGAAATGGAGACAACCAGAGACTATCCTCATTAGTGTAATAGATAAGAATCATATTTATAAATATCACATTGTGTCTCTAGTGTAAAAAGTAATAAGAAATATAGGAGTAATAAAACCCAAAATGTGTAATTGCTAATATAAGAAAGAGAGGAAAAGTAAGTGCTCTAAAAGATATAATTGCATGTATGTTTAAGTGTGTAAGATGAATGACCGTATTACTGTTTTTGTTAGATCATGGAGCAGAACTGTTAACAGTCTCATTGTTTGAATGTGTACTTTGTATGTTTTAACTTTGTAACTTGAACAACTATTTTCAAGATGATAGTATGTAAGTTATCAAGTAATGATTTCTTAGTGTTTTTTGTTCTTTTCTTTTTTTCCTTGGAATTCTGTATTGTTGCTACCCTTTTTTCTGTTTTGTTTTGTTTTCTCTTTAAATAAAAAAAGGAAAAAAGAAAGAGGAAAAAAGCACAGAAAATTTAAAAAAAAACAATCAAAACAACAATAATAACAAAAGACAGCAATAACAACAACAATAAAAACAATGGTGATACAGGATATCAAAACAAGATGATAGGAATTTAACAATGGTTGTTACATTGCATATTATTATCTTCAAAACAGTTGTTCAGGTTACCAGATGGCTTGTGTCTTTTCTGAAGAATCCAGAGGTAGAGGAGACTCCCCAAGTTCTTTTTAATTATTTCCAACTGTTTTCTGGCTCTCATTGGTCAGAAGTTTCTTCTTTTCTACTACTATCTGATTAAGATTATTTTTGGTTCAATAAAAATTTCCAAAATTCTTAAAGTATACTGTACCTGCAGGGTTGAGATTTTTTTTAATGTATTTTAAATTTATGTTGTTTATTAGCAAACATTGGGAAATGCTTAAGTTTCATCCTCTATACACATTAACATAGTAAAGTATTCCTAGCCTTTTTTTTTCTTTTTGTATGCATAATGACTTTTTTCTGAACTAAATTCAAATGATTTTCTCTATGTAATTTAAAAAAAATTTATCATCTTTGATGATAATGAAAATATCTAAGAAGAACATTTTGGTTCTATTTTACATTTTTTATCATGTATTTTGAGAAAAAAAAATTGGCCTTATAATGTTGGAAATTTCTACTTCAGACAAGTCCTGAGAAACAGCATGGTATTCCAAGTAGATCAGTATAAAATATACCCAATGTTTATTTTAAATTTTTTGTCAATTTTCCAATTTTAAGAGAGATTAACAAATATAATGTGGATTATTAATTTCATCTACAGCTAAAGTGCATGTATTGAATCTTCTTCCTCCATCTCTATTGAGATTTTAATTCATCTTGGCTCCATAACTTACTATCTCTGTGTTGGTTACATAATGTACCTGTATTAGTCAGGGTTTTACTAGAGAAAACAGATATAACACAAGATATACAAATGTATAAGAAACGACAAGATTGGCTTACGATGGTCAGCCACAGAGTTGGGTGAGGAAGCATGCAGAGGGTGTCTGCAAGCTAAAGGCCAAAGGATTAGTCCAAGGTCTGAAATTCACTGCAGTGTCCCAAGCAAGTCCGCACCAGCAGGCTGATGGGTCTGCAACAGAAGGCCGAAAGCTGTATGATGGAGGGCTGAAGAGTCTATGCAGGAAAGCTGAAGAGTTTACACTGGAAACCAGAAGACAATGTCCAAACCAGAGGCAAGGAGTGGAGCTTCTCCAAAGAATGGAATGCATTCCTTTTTGCTCCTTCCCTTTTATACCTCCAGGTAATGAGCCACCTTAGGGTGTAGAGTTACTAAACCCATTTAGTGAAGCTTCTAAATGTCTCAGGTTGACACAATCAATCAACCACTACAGTACCTCAATTTCCTCCTTTTTTAAAATGGAGATTACTGAAGGCTAATCAGAGGCTCCTACCTGTAGGGGAGACAACAGGGAATAAAGAAAGAAAAAGAGACAAATTTCAGAGTACAAGGGGGACCAGGAGAAGTTTATCTCTGGCGGGCTGGCTCAATTACTTCCTTGAATGGATTACTTTTATTGGCTGCAAGAAGCACAGGGAAAGGGGTAGCATGCATTTCAGGGAATAGCAATTATAGAAAGTAGGTATATACAGATTAAATTGATGAGGAACTAGATTTTCTCTGAACTCAAATGCCTGTATTTTGACAAACATCCTTAGCAGTTGCTATCTTGCCTCAGAAGTTCTGGGTTATTAACATTCCACCCGTAGCCAGAGGACATGCAGCCTTCTGTACATCTCCCATCATACTGACCTTGGGACTTTGGGGGCTTAAATAACAGTCAGTTCCTCATAATCTGTAACATAGCCTGGTTCCCAACAGGACACAAAAATGATTAGCATAACATTTAAAATGTATTAACATTCAAGGTCCGAAAATCTATCCTTAGCTTCATTCAAACGGTTTCGCCAGCTTTCAATGGAATTTTTTATTTTCTGGATATCTCTTTGAATTTGTTTCATGCATTCTAGTTTTTCCTATATTGTTCATTTAAGGTTTCCATCATTTTCCCATGTTTCTGTACTTTTTTTTTAAATCTATGTCTTCTCTTTTTAAAATAAAACAAAATGTATTAACATTTATAAAGTGCTTAGAACACACTTGGAACATAGGGTTCAGTAAATGTGAATTAGGTTTTTCAAAATTTCATCTTAGATATTTCAGAAATTATATATTTACTGCTAAGCATTGGCATCACTGAACAATTTGTATCTGTTTTCTTACTTCAATAATGTTAGGTTTTCAGCACAATAAGAAAGAAGATATAAAATAAAAATAGCCTTTATTCCAAGGAGTTGGAAGAAGTCCATGACTATAGACAGCCTGGCATTCTCTGACCTGAACATGAGGTATGGTATATACATATAACCTCTGAACAGGGTGGCAATTAGGGTGGGCATTTGATGATGCACAAGGGGCTGATTGGGACCTTTTTTGCACCACTGGAAAAGGAAAAAGGAAGTTATCACAAGGGAAGGAGGAAGTGACCTCCTTTTTGGTTCCACCTCCCACTGTAGTTTACTCTAGGGCAAAAACCTTTCATTCCTGTCTTTTTATTGCTAGGAAAAGAGCGAAGTCTCTCTCTTACTACTTTCTGCTGAAAGGTGATGCCGTATTGGGGCTTAGGAAGGTGGATGGGATGATGGTTGATGCCCATGTAGAAGATGGTACCAGGTGTTTTAGCCAGAACAACTTCATTGTTGGTGAATTATCAAAATGGAGAAAGACTACAACTAAGGTGGAGTGGCCCCTACCTGGTCTTCTTGGCAACCCCAACAGCAGTCAAAATTGCTAGACTTCCATCCTGGTTCCACATCACTCAAGCTAAGCAGTGCCCTACCAACCCGGAATCTAACCATCCTGAATGGTCATCTCATCTTCTATTGCCTACCCTTCTCCATCTCACCAAGGCCTCACAGCCACAACTCTCAGGCTAAGTCATGTTGTGTTATCCAATTTGGTTCCTAATTCCTTACATTCTATTAATTATCTTTTTTACAGCAGGACTTTTGACAGTCTTTCCTAAAGACTCCCACATCATGAGTAAGATCATCTTCATGTTGTTCTACGTGACAACTAACTTAGTTCTCTCTACCCTCAGTTGTTTAGTCAAATGTGAGATTTGTGAGGGCCTAGGTTCTTATCTCCCTTATGTGACACAGCCATGGCCCTCCCTCCCCACCCCTATTATTCTTTCCAGCTCAACTCTGAGACCAGAGATAAGCCCTACCTACATACACTTTTAATTTTTACCCTTTAAGATGAGGAAAATAAGTACCTCTCATAACTCCACTCCTCCCAACCTCTCACTTATTTTCCAGAATGCTACCTCACTGTGATCTTGATGAAACAGCATATTTAAACCAAAGGCACCTTTCCTTCTACATCCCCTGGGTTCTTAAATATGATAGTGGCTTTCCTCCTCATAGCACCTTGTCTCTCTGTTTTTCAGTCTAAGATGTGGGCATTTGCCAACAATGAAGTTGTCCTGGCTAACACACCTGGTACCAGCTTCTACATGGGCATCAACCATCATCCTGTCAACCTGCCTTAGCCCCAATATGGCGTCACCTTTCAGCGGGAAGTAGTAAGAGAGAGACTTCTCCTTTTCCCTAACAATAAAAAGATGGGAATGAAAGGTTTTGCCCTAGAATAAGCTGCAGTGGGAGGCGGAACCAAAAAAGGAGGTCACTTCTTCCTTCCCTTATGACAGCTTCCTTTTTCCTTTCCCAGTGGTGCAAAAAAGGTCCCAATCAGCCCCTTGTGTGTCATCAATGCCTGCCCTAAGCACCTCCCTGGTCAGAGGTTATATGTATATCCCATACCTCACATTCAGGTCAGAGAATGCCAGGCTGTCTATAGTTGTGGACTTCTTCCAACTCCTTGGAATAAAGGCTATTTTTATTTTATATCTTCTTTGCTATTGCACTGAAAACCTAACAAATAAGATTCTAAAAATTTCTGAATACTAAACATTTTCAATCACGCTTAAAATACAAGTTTTTACAATGCTTTCTCATTTGGGGAAAAAGCTATCATCTCAGTTGGTAGGGTAGTCTTAAGAAGGTTCTCCCTGTCTGAGGAGGCAAGGGGAGTCTAAAATAAAATCTGAAGAGATGAGGAACACATTCACGGTCTCTTACATTCATATTCCTGGGAAGTGAAAGGTAGCAAACTCCAGCATTGCCTCTTTACCAGGTTTAGGAACAGGGCTTATCCTTTAATTAGATTCTTATCTAGGGACTCGGAGCTCTGAGACAACCTGAGAATTTTAATTCTGAAACTTATTATGTATGTTAATTAAGACAAAATCATGATTATCTTTTTTCTGTTTGCCTCTTCTCACGCTGTTCCTTATATGCCACATCATTTATCCCAGCCAAAGATGTTCATTGTTGACTAATGAGCATGAGCATTTTTAACAATGAGAAGCACATATTAGAAGTAGATGCATCTCTCTTTCTCTAGGGATTGGTAATTTAGGGCTTGGGTTGATGACTGGTTTCAGAGTAGAAGCCGTAGTAATGGAAAATAGCAGTGAATGCAGGTAACATCACTTGACTCTACACTAATGAAGACACATGCAATGGTCAAACGATAGGTGATAATGTGGCAAAGCTTCTTGAGGGTGGGTATGATGGGAAAAGTATTGAAAATCAGAAAGTGAACATGTGTAAGAGACAGAAAAACCAAAACAAATTACACATCAAAATAATTTTGCATTCCAGGAATCCAGATTCTTTAAAATAGCTCATCACTGAAAAGCTGAGGTACTCCTAGTCATTCCTTATGTCAGTTTGTTGCTAAATGCTACCTGGTATGAGGACTTTGATACTTGAGAATTTCATCCTGGGAAAATCATGTAAATATTTTCCTGCCGGTATGCATGAGCTGTGCTAATAGCATCATTGTTAAGCTATTTCTTTTTAGATCAACTTGTGCAGCTTAATTCTTTCCTTGAGATATCAGGACACCATGTTCTTCTATATCTATTTTATAATTGCTGAAGTAATTAAGCTTTACCTAATAATTCTTTCTTAGTACCTTGGAGCTTATCATAATTGTACTTTTAGTTACTGAGAAGCCAAGATTTGTGGGTTCTGAGAAATGTTGAAGAAACCAGATGTCCCAAAGAAACCTCACTGTAACTCATGTCACTCAGTAACAGTGCCAGATTGACAAACTGCCCAAACTGTCCCTTCCCAAGATGCTATGGTAACAGTGTCCAATTTTACTTTCTGTAGTGATGGAACTACTCTATAGATTGGCAGTATCCAATGTGCCACTTGTTCTTTTGAGCACTTGAACTTGGGTGTTGTGAAAGTTTTCTTGGAACATAATTGATGCATTAAGCTACATCTATTTGAAATGGGTTCATTCACTAAGCTTTTATAATGTAAATACATTCATGAAAACATCACCCAATTAAGATAATGAATATATCCAACACACCCAAGTCTTCCTGTAATCCTTTTTGACTCTACCCTCCTCTCCTTCCCTAGGCAAACGCTGATCTGTTTCAGGAAAGTAAGGACTTGTGATCCTTATCTAATATGGCTGTGGTGGATGGTTAACCCCTGAGATGATCACCAGGGAAAGGATGCAGCCTCTTTGAGTTTCACTGGTGTTCCCCACAATGATGGTGCTTTTGTCATGGTTCTGGAAGTTGCCAATTTGCAGGAATCCAGATCTGTGCAACAGTTTCCATTATGTAGAGTGAAAGGTTCTTGCCCTAGTATATATTATTGTACAATTATGGCGGTGGTCTAACATGGTGGAAGGCCAAAATGGAAATGCTTACCACTTCCTCCTTTTTCCTCAGCCCTAATTCCAACTCCCTTTCCCATTTTCGCGTGAAGAAAATTCTAATAAGTTCCTCAGACATCATCAATATCTGCCCCATGTGCCACTTCTGATTGGAGGCCATATAACCCTCTGCCTCATGTATCCAGTCCAAGGAGACAGCCCAACTGCCACAGGTTGTGTGTTCCTTTCCACATCCTCAGTAAACGCATGCTTTACCTTTTTTACTGTTTGCTTCTCTATTGCACCAGAAAACTCTGACATAGAGTGTGAATTCCCAGCTCCCTCAATCAGTTCCAACTCATTGGTGAAGTCTAACGTGCAGTCTGTGAGATGCAAAACTGTTGTCCTATGTTCACCAGCCAAAACCCTTGGAATCTGGAGCTCTTTGGCATCAACAGGAAAGAGAAAGGTTGGAGGGCAGTGTGGCTGACCCATGAATTCTGGCACAGGTGGCAAATCATGACTCAGCATCATGTATAAATGCTGGTTGAACAGTGGAATGGTCAGGTTGTTGTGTAAGCATCCATTCATGACTGAACTATTAAAAAGCAACTTTATAGTACCAAAAATATGGTGGTTTATGAGAGTATAGGACGATGCTAGCACAGCAATGCTAGATGCTGGTATCAACTTCATTATCTACCAACCAATCCCTTAGAAAGCAGCCTCAGACCCAATGAAATGCCTACAAAGGGCCCTGACAGAAGACGGAATGGTCCTACAGGAATCTCAGGCAATCTGTAAATGAAACAGAAGAATTAAATGCTTTGAACGTGTAAATATAAAGCTCTTGGCTACTGTGTGCCATGTCTAATGGGTGAGGCTGTCACTGAGAGGCATGGCAGGAAACTGCAGAAGAAGAAAGCCATGCCCATCTGCAATGCCCATCCCAAGAAAGGTGACCACACTCGCATTTGCCTCACCCATTTGGAGAAGTACAACCACACTCTCTCTGCCCCCAAATTCCTCAAGACAACAAACTTCTCCTCCTCCCTTTAAACTCTTTGCTTTATCCTCACTTCCTGCTGATTCCTTTTTTCTCAGAACTCAGCCGACTCCCAGACTTCCATGGGAATGATTAAAGAGCCATGGTTGCTTTTACAGAACCTTCTGAGGTGGTCTCTCTCCTCTCTGTGCCTTTAACACATGACCATCCAAAGAAATAATCTGGAGGAAAAATCAGTATGGACGTTTTGTAGAAATAATTAACAGAAAACAATCTGAAAAGTCATACTTTTCATTATCCTTGTGTATTTGTGTGTATGTGGCTTTGTTCTTTTAATCCTGATGAATAATGTGTTGAGCATCTTTTCATATGATTATTTGCTATCATATGATTATTTGCTATCATATGATATCTTTTTTGGTAAAGTATTTGGACCTTTTGTCTATGCACTGTTTGTTTACTTTGAATTTTGAGAGTTCTTTATATATTATATAAATAACCACCTACCAGACATATGGATTTCAGCAATTCTATCCTGATTTTTCATGTCTTTTCATGTCTTAACAGTGATATTTAAGAACCAGAAGTTTTTAAGTTGGAAGAAGTCCAATTTATACATTTTTATGTTTTGTGTTTTTGTTGTTTTATCCAAGAATTCTTTATTTAACCTAGGCCACAAAGATTTTATCCTTTTTTAAAAAATTATTTTTCAAGGTTTACATTTTAAAATTTGTGTTTACTTTTGTATATAGTGTAAAATATGGATCCAAATTCTTTTGATTAGGCTTTGGACCCCCAATTTTATTGCATAATTTTTTTGAAAAAGCCATCTTTTCTTTTTAGTATTGCTTTTGAAGCTTTGTCAAAAACCAGTTTTCCATGCATGAATAGATTTCTCAACTCTTTATTCTACTTTATTCATTGATCTGTTTACCAAAACCACATTGCTTTAATTATTGTAGTCTTTGGAGTAAGGCTGGGAGATCACAAGGTGAGTATTCTACCAGTGAGGTACAGCCTCAGCCCCACAGTAGTTTTTAATAACTCTTGAAATTGGGTAGTACTAATTCTCCAATTCATTTTTCAACATTGTTTTCTTCAACATTGTTTTATCATTTACATTTCCACATGAATTTATAAAGCTTGTCAACTTCTACTATTAATTACTTTCTGAGAATTTGATTGTAATTTTATTGACTATCAATTAAGGGAGAATTGCATCTTGGTAGTATTAAGTCTCTTGAATCATGATTACAGTGTGTCTCTCTATTCACTGAAGTATTTAACTTCTTGTGATATTTTGTAGTTCTCAGTGTGTAGACCATTGATATCTTGTCAAACTGATCCTTAATATTTTTAATGTTAGTGTAAACAGAATTTGTATTTTTAATTGAGGTTTCAGGTTGTCATATACAGAAAACCAGTTGATTTTTGTAAATTGATCATTATGCAGCATATTTTCTGATAGTAAACAGTTTTACTTTTTCTTTCCAACCTGTTTGTCTTTTATTTCTTTTTAATGCCTTGTTACAATAGACTATTTCAGTTCAATATTGAATAAAAGGGTGAAAGTAAAATCCTTGTCTTATCTCTGCTTTTAGAATGAAAATGCTTAGTTTTTCTCCATTTAGAATGATGCTAGTTGTAAATTTAATACAGACATTTTAAAGATGAAGAAAATCTTTTTCTATCCTTAAATTCCTGAGAGTTTTTATCAGTGTTGAATTTCATCAAATGTTTTATAGACATCTGCCTTAGTTATTTTTCTCATTGTTGAGACAAAATACCCAGCACCCAAAGTTAGAGGAGTACAGGTTTATTTAGCTTCCAGTTTGTAGAGGTTTCAGAGCATAGTTACCTGGATCCAAGGTAATGTGGCTTCACAGAGAAGAGCAATTTATGGCAGGCAGCAGAGAGAGAGAGAGAGAGAGAGAGAGAGAGAGAG
>PVJX010045469.1:0-12702 GCA_004027295.1 Dolichotis patagonum | reverse complement strand
GTAAACAAGATGAAAACTGAAATATTAATTCAAGTTAAACAAGAGATAAGTAAATTAATAAAAGAAAGGCTGGGCATCTCTCAAGAAGACACAGACAGAACAATGGAGGAACACAAAAGGAGAGAAACATTCCATCAAGAATATAAAAAGAAGCTAGAATTCATGAAGCAGATTCAAAGAGATTACCAGCAAACTAAAGACTCCATAGAAAGTTGGCAAAACTCTTTGAAAGAAACCAAAGATAGACTATCAAAAATTGAACACAGGCTTGCAATGTGTGATCATGAAAGGGAAGATCTCTTAAAAATAACAAGGGAGCAGGCAGTAACCATACAAAAGCTAGAGGACAACAAGAGGATCTATTACTTAAGAATAAAGCATTTGAATGAAGAAGCAGGAGTCAAAACAGAAGAACTGCAAAGGCTATTCACAGAAATTATTAAGGAAAACATCCCAAACATAGAAAAAGCAAATGATATGCAGACATATGCAGCACATAGAACTCCAGCCACCTACAACCAAAACAGAGCTACACCCAGACACATAAAAATCGAGATCCCAGAAATTCAGTACAAGAACAGAATATTAAAAGTCACCAGAGAAAAGAAACAGATCACCTATAAAGGAAAGCACATCAAAATCATGGCAGATTTATCAACACAGACCATCAAGTCAAGAAGAGCTTGGAGTGAAATAATTCAAGCCCTAAAGGAGAACAACCTCCAGCCCAGATTGATATATTCTGCAAAACTCTCTCTAGAAATTAATGGAGAAGCAAGATGCTTCCATGACAAACAGGAACTGGGAGAATTTGTGACTACCAATCCAAGCCTACAAAAAATACTAAAGGACATTTTAGAAAGAGAGAAAAAGAATATGAGCATTTCAGGAACAGCAGCAGAGAGGCTTCAGTGAACGGGGCAGACAGTGGAATGGAAGAGAAAAATAGATTATCAATGGCAGAAAAATAGAATAGCAGAAATGAGGCAGAGAAGATTGGCTATAATCTCTAGTATAGGGGGCCTCGAAATACTAACAGAGAGAAACACAGGCAGAGTAGATCAAGAGACAGGGTCCATTGAGATGCTCTGTATAAGGAGGCAGTGGGACCCAAAATAAGCAGTGCACCTTATGGGAGTGAAAGGGAAGGAATTGTCTAAAAAAAGGAAGGCACAGGATATTGTTAATGGGGTAACAAGATTTAAAATCTACATTAGTCTCATCACTCTGCTTGGATGGATTACATGCTGTTCCAGTTTGTCTACTTACACTAGATGTGAGGACAAGGTAAGCTATCCCAAAAATAAGAGCACATTATATGATAATCATCCTTAATTTCCTGTCAACTTCACCAGAAGCCCTGTAAAACTTATACTGTCTTATTATGACTGATCTTATTTGAATCTGGTTTGTTACAATGCTATCTTGTATTGACTGATTTTATTCAAATCTGTTATGATTGATAGCATCAAGTCTAAGAGTATAGGCAACTACACCGAAGATGACAAGATTCACTAAGATACCCACTCTGGTTTGATTATTGCCTGCTTTTCAAGTCTTATAATATCTCCAATGCTTTGTTTTGATTAATGTTGTTATATACTGCTGAGACATCATGGTAACCATTGTAGGTCACCTTGCATTGTGGTTTTATATGACTTTTTGCTTAATGCTTTTCTAGGAATTGTTTTATTTGTCTTGCTTTGTTTTGTTTTTCCCTCTAATACAGAAATGATAGATATACATGTAGAAACTCATGCACGTGTAGAGCTTATAAACAGTTTACAAGAACCAACTATATAATGCATGTTGAAATGAACAATTATTTTGAAGAAAAAGAGACACTACAGTATCCAGTGCTGACTCCGTAATGTCATGATGTGAAATCCAGCAATGCTATCATTCTTTGTTCAAAGTGATTTTAGCTTGTTTTGTTTTGTTTCAGTTCAACACACATGATGGTATGGACAGCTGTTTGAAAGAGAATGAGAGACAGTATGACAGCCATTCTTGGCTTCCCTATTGTCTGGTCTTAAAGACCTGAAGTGCCCTCCTCGTACTGCTTAGATCAGTTCCATACTATCTTGTTTCATGTGAATTCCCTGTATGTGACAATATGGACAACTATTTGTAAGAAAACAAGTGTCATTATGATAGAAAGTGAATATCTCCGATTGTCAAGCTTTGAAATTTATGTCTCTTACATTGCTTTCTTGTGACCCACTTTGTTGTGTTTTGTTGTATTTAATTTCACCCTTTTGATACAATTGCATGTATGATTGAGTGTGTAAGATGGATGACCATATTGCTGTTTTTGTCAGATCATGGAGCAGAACTGTTAACAGCATCACTGAATGTATACTTTGCATGTTTTAATTATGTAATTTGAACAACTATTTTCAAGATGTCAGTATGTAATTTGTCAAGTAATGATTTCTTAGTGGTTTTTTTTGGTTCTTTTCCCTTTTTCCTTGGAATTCTGTATTGTTACTACCCTTTATTCTGTTTTGTTTGTTTGTTTTTTTCTCCTTAAATAAAATTTTAAAAAAAGAAAAAAATTTGACAGTTTGTTAGAAAAGTACAATTTAAAAATTACTCAAGAAGAAATAACAAATTAAATCTATAACCATTAAAAAATCGGTTCTTTGAAAGCTACAATTAAATGTAAAACAAAACTAACAATTTAAGAATAAAAATAGGATCAGATATTCTTTTAGCTCACTATTATATGAGTGTTAATATTCATGAACAAGAATTTACTGTGACACAAGCATGGAAGAATAGCTGAAATACATAGAGGAGGCAAAAACTGAAAAACAAGTCCAGTTTTTCACCAAATCTCCTCTTAAAGAACAAGAAAATAAGATGTGACTCCAGAAGAATTTGTATGATTTTGTTTTTCAGAAAACACTGGGACCAACAATAAATTTAATGCCAAGAACTAATCACGGTTACACAGGCTCAAAATTTTATAATGCAGACTTGGGGAAATGGCCCAGTAACAATCAAGAAGAAATACCATTTCTCTAGGACTAGAATCCAGATATCTGGAAAATAACAACTTGATGTAGAGGAAAAAAAGCAGTAGATCTCCAGAAATTAGGAGGGGATTGACAGGAATATTAGAAAATACACAGAAACTAGAGAAATTGAGTTCAATGCAGAGCAAATCAATGAAGTAATCTGGAAGCTCACCCTGGTTCCCAGGGTGGTAGACCTGTCTTTGAAGAGAAAGTTAAGCCCCTAGATTTGGCAGTTGAAAGGAAAAATAATGGACAGATCCAAGAACACTAGTTTCAAGAAAATCCCATTGCTAGTACAAACTGAAAGGCTATCATATGGTTTTACTACAAAATTATAGTAGGCTTTTCTAATAAGTTGTTAATTTTGATTGACAATTTGAGTAGGCTTGAGTTGGAGGAAAAAATCTAGTGCAGCTCCCAAAATATGTGAGTGTTTATTTAGGCACCATTTGATGAAGGGGCTGATTGTTTAAGATTAAGCCACCAAACAACTGCAAAAATCTTTAATTCAGGATATCCAATGTCAGTATCATACAGTGACTGGGAAGAGACAGCTGTGGAACACAAACATGGAGAGTGTGTGGGCTAGACATAGTCCACATAAGAAGTTTGAGGTCAGGTTAGGAAGGGCATTGTGTCCTGCCCTCCAAAGATGAGATGTAAGGCCCAATGTGTGTGCCTTTAAGAAGAGACAGGATTGGAAAACACTGGCTTAAATACATCAGCCTTATTGCTCATCCAGCACATGTCAGTGGTCTCATTATTGTCCTCAAATACCAACATGGAGTAAGGACATGCTTTAGTTTAAACAGATGCCATATCTTGAAATGTATGGACAGAGTGACCATTGGACCAGGGGTGGGGAGTAAGCAACTCACAAAAACACAAGACATATATCTAGATGGAGAAAACCTTTAGCTGCTGACTTCCAAGGATGTAAATATAACTTTATCTGAAATGCATAGATATTTTGTTGATTTATATTCTTTATGTTTTCTTGGGGTTTTTTCATCATTGATTTTTAAGGATTGGATTTTTTTTTCATTTTTTCTTTATTTTTCACTTTTAGTGTTTCTTTTTATCTTTCTTATTTTCTGTTATGTTTATCTAATTTTGTCGGGTTTATTTTGTTCCTCAATAAGCTTTTCTATCTCACTTGTATCTCCTCCCTCTCAAGTTGACTAATGTTGCATTTTACTTTTTTCATTCTGCAGTTCCCCAAGCCCTTTATATTTATTAGCACAACAATTAAGTTTTATAAATCTTTAGAAAATTAGTTAAGTGTGTGCTACTAATGTTAAATATTCTTCTCTTGCTGTTAGGTATGCTTGTTGTATTTACTAGATATTTACTGCATGTCAGCATTTGATTTCTCATAATGCTTATACTATTATAATTATAGATCTCTTTTCTATGATTAAGGCTATTTATTCTTAAAGAATGTCAACATCTAATTTGTCTTTGAAGTTTTTTTTTTATTTAGTTGCTATTTCAAGAGTGGCATATTTGTTGCTATTAATTGGTTTTCCTGTATGGCAATATCTAGTTTTTGTATCATTAAACTTACTGCTGGTCAGAAATTGGAAGAGAAACAAAGGCCTATTGTTAGTAACTCCTATAATGCATCATTAAAAAGGAGACACTAACTAAAGAGAACTCCAAAATAGCACAAAGTTTTTCCACTATAAGCACCTGAAAAACTCAACACACACACACACACACACACACACACACACACACACACATGAGAAGATCTAGCATGGATGAATAGAGGAGGAAGAGTCATGTCTGAGGGATTTGGAGATAAATTAAAAACACAGGTAACTGAAAGAAGGAGGACAAAAAACTCATTAAAAAATAAGTTCAAAAGAAGAGACTTGTAAATCAAACCAAACATAAGCATAGACATTTAAAAGAGTTGAAGTAGTTTGGCAGGATTGCCTGTGGTACCTCAACTCATGCCCAACACATGAACTACAATTCTCAAAAGTTCCCAAATAACGGGCAGGATTCAAGCATCATGGAAGACTCAAGGAATATGGGCTAGACTTACAATACACAGGCTCTTCACTGCATTATTTGGCTTTTCAAATAGGAGAATCTGCAGCATAGCTGCTTTTTTCACTAGCACACATCAGAGGTGAGTGACCAGAGAGCTGCTTCCCCCACATCCATTTGTTCTCAGACACATAGTAGAAAATCAAGCGATCTCTATCTGAATTGGTATTCTTTAATTTGGACCCTGAGAACACCTGAGTAATAGCTTACAGCCTGCAGATTATCTCATGCAAACTCGGACACTCATCAAGCACACAGAATTTATATGTCTGGTATGAGTCTGGGCTCAATACCCAAGGCTTGCTTGAGTCTATATTGAGCTCTCACTACCTTGATCTAATCTTAGACCTGCCACTCTGTCAAACATTTAACACCAATCTCTGTGAAACTGGGGTTTACATGGAGTATTCCAAGCACTCTGAACACATCAGAGACTCCACTCTGAATTCATCCAGAACCCTGGTCACAGTCCCTGCCTAACATGATAGACCAATCCTCCACCTGGTTAAACAGCAAGAGGTGAATCCTGAGAAAAAGAACAATTATGTCTCCCAAAATAAAAGACCCATTCAAAACACAGGAAGCTAAAATTAGTAGACACATCTTAAAAGAAGTGGAAATAGCCAATAAATATATAAAATGATGTTCAACATTTCTGGTCATTTAAGAAATGCAAATTAAGTGGGTGGTGTGGTACACACCTGTAATTTCAGGACTTGGGAGACGGAGGCAAGAGTATTGGCATGCATTTGTGGGTATCTTAGGCTAATAATGTGTTCAAGGTGAGCCTGGACCATGAAGCAAGACCCTGTTTCAGAAAACAAAACAAAAAATTCCATGTTAAAACAGCACAGAGATTCTGTCTTACTGCAGAAATACTGATTATCAACAAAAAATTGAACAATAAAAGGTTACAGAAAATTTGGAAGGAAAGGCACCAAAACACATTGTTGTAAGGAACATAAAGTAGTTCAACAACTGATGCTGGAATCATTGCACAAAGAATGGAGGCTAATGTTTGTAGCAATATCTTAATATAGTGAATCATCTGCTAAAAACTCCTAAAAAACAAATCAGCATTATGCCTTGAATTTTGACAAATCTCATGACATAATATTCATAATATCAAAGATTCAATACAAAATTACTCACCATAAAAATGAAAAAATAACCAGAAAAATCTCAATTCAGAAGGAAATAAGTCAAAAAAAATACAAGCTCTGAGAAGGAACCAATGTTGGAAATAGCAAATAAAACTTTAAAATAATTAGTACAACAAATCTCCTTCGAGTAAGAGTGAACAAGAAAATATAAAATTTTAGCAAAGAAACAAATCTTTTGAAGAACAAAATTGAAATTTTATACTTGGAGTACATAATAAGCAATTTTTAAAATACTGGAAGAGATCTATTGCAAAATGATGATAAATGAAGAGTGTGAACATGAAGATAAGGAAATCAGTTAAAACAATAACTAATTCTGTGGAAAGGTCAATAAAATTGACTGTAGTTATGAAAAAACTGGCAAGTACAGAATAGAATAAAAAAGGCTATAGAAGGTTATGTATACAAATAAGGACATTGAATTTTATTTCAAATTATTTTCTGACTAATTGCTGCTCCTATATTTCATTTCGCTAATATGAAGTTGCATCCGGGTTTTTCAAAATAATTTCTAGGAGAGGGACCAGAGGGCCTAACCAGACTGGGCTGGATGAGCCCCCCCCCAGGGCAACCAGCAGGGCTGGGAGCCCACCTTTGGCCTTGACTGCATGCCCTCTGGCGGTGGAAACCCAGCATGCACTGGGGAAACTTGCAACTCTGCGCCCATGCCAGAAGACCATGCCCCGCGTCTGACACCACACCAGGAATGCGGAGGGACCAGTGGGCCTAAACGGACTGCACACAATGAGCCCTGGGTAGCCATGGGGCCGGGACCCCACCCTGGACCCTGATTGTGTGTGTTCAGGTGGTGGCAGAATCCCAGCACGCACCAGGCAAACTTGCAACTCTGTACCCAGGCAATAAGACCACACCCTGTATCTGATACACGAGATACACAAGGTACACGAGAGGGACCAGTGGGCTTAATTGGACTATGCTTAGTGAACCCCAAGCAGCCAACAGGACTAGGAACCCACCTTTGACCCTGACTGCGCATGCTCTGGCAGGGCTGAATCCCAGCATGCACTGGGCAAACTTGGAAGGCTGTGCCCAGAGGAACCTTGGACTACAGTGCACTATCTGTGCTAACTTGAAGGGAGATTAAATGACTACCTCACAGAAACAAGAACTCAGCTAGCTCCAGTTAGTGTGGTGGGTATGCCCCTAAAATAGAGGTGTACAGTGGGTAAACAGGTCCAGTAGTACAGCTCCTTCAACTAACTGTAAGACCTTGGTAAGTTTGACAAGGGTGAGGGTGACCCCTTCCTACGTACAAAAAACACCAGGCAGAGTGAGGAGTATGTCAAGAAGCACTCCCCCAACTTGAAGAAAAATCAAAAGTGCTTATGGGACACAGAGGCACATAATAGGGACACAGTAAGCCCTCAGCTGACACAAACAGTATAGACAAGGAGATTTGATGACCTGGAATAACCTAAAGATAAAGTACTAGCAGAAACTAAAAATTGACCTACATCAATACTATTAGGCTTGTCAGCCCAGGAAGAATATAGCACTCACCCAACAAGCCCTGCAGCAGGAAGTCAGGTGACTGGCCCATCTATTCATTGTGGGACCTAGCAACTGGACAAACATCAACCTTACAGTAGGATGCCAAGTGCCCATCAACTTAAGAATGGATAATAAAGTTGTGGCATTTTTATACAATGGAGTACTACTCAGTTATAAAGAATGATCACATTGAGATATTTATAAATAAATGGACATTAATTGAGGCCATACTCATAAGTGAAATAAACCAAACTCACATGTGTAAATACCATATAGTCTCCCTAGTATGAGAGTTGATAAGAGTATATAAGATTTTTTGGTAAGAATGACTTCGCATCTCATAGCTTTGAAGCCTTTCATTGTTTTGATTCGTCAGTTGGAATGGTTTTATTCTGTTTTGTTTGACTATATCATTCATGATGCCATGAACAGCTGTTTTGAACAAAACAAAACATTATGACAGCTATTGCTGATTTAATATCATCCTTCTTAGAAGTCCTACCATGCTTCTATTGTTCTACTACCATTGGTTCTATCTATCACATTGTGTCTTATTGGGATTTGAATATGTGTGATAGTACAAACAAAATTTTTTATCAAAAATTAGATATTATAGTACCCATTGATCATTCTCTGTTATTCGGTTCAGAATGCCCTGTAATTATTTCACTCTTTGAATGGTTTTATACTATTTTGTTATGTTTGATATCATTGTATTTGAAATTATGCCCAACTATAGCAGAGAAAGAGATATTGTGATAGCTACTGTTAATGTCTGGTTGTGTTAATGTAAAGTACTGTTGCCTATGTTGTCCTGTTCTGATCTGCTCTGTTCTGCCCTATTTTGTTTTATTCTCTTTAAAATAAAATTTAAAAAAAGAAATAGGTTTTAAAGATACAAAATACAAAATTAAAGCATACAAAGTAGAATTTCAAATACTGAGACTGCAAACAGTTCTGCTCAATGATCTAACAAAAACTTATTAATATGGTCATCTATCTTACACACTTAAATATATGTGCAGTTATATCCATTCGAGGACTTTCTATTCCTCTCTTTTTTACACTAACATTTACACACTTTGGATTTTATTACTCCTACATTTCTTATTACTTTTTATGCTAGAGACACAATGTGGCCTTTATAAATATGATTCTTATTTATTTCACTAATGAGGATACCCTCAAGTTGTCTCCATTTCTCTTTGAAGGCCTCAAGATCATATTTTCTAAAGTCAAGTAATTTTCCTTTGTATAAAAATACCACACCTTTTTCATCCACTCTGCCATTGATGGGTATCTTGGTTGTTTCCAAGATATATCTATTACTAATTGTATTATGAACATGGGTTCACATATATCACTGTGATATGACATTTTCAATTTTTATGGGAAAATACCAAGGAGGAAAATAGCTGGGTTGAATGGAGCTTCCAACCTTAGTCCTCTGAGAATTCTCCATACTGATTTCCATAGTGGTTGCACCAGTCTGCACTCCCACCAACAGTGGAGCAGTGTTCCTTTTTCCCAGAATGTTTCCAACATTTGTTATAAGTTGATTTTTTGATGACAGTCATTCTTTCCAGAGTGAGATAAAATCTAAGCTAAGGTCTATCAATGTATTAATGGATTAAAATATGTGGGTTTTTTGTACAATGGAATACATCTCTGCCACAAAGAAGAATAAACTGGAGACATTTCTAGGTAAATGGATTCTCCTTGGCACTATACCCTTAAGTGAAATAATTCAGATGTACATGTTTAAATATATCATGTTTTCTCTGTTATGAGATACAAAAGGTTAAATAAGGACAAAAATGTGTAACATATTGAAAAGCAAATGGGAAATGGGAAAGGGAAAAATGGGCCAGACTTAAAGGAAGGAAAGCAAAAGAAAAGAATAAAAGGAAAGAAATGAAAATAATTCTTTTGTTTTCTATTGATAACATTTATAGACCTTAGCTTGTTTCCAAGATATAACTATTACAAACTGTGCTACTATAAACATGGTTGCGCATTATATTACTGTGTTGTGATGCTTTACATTCTTTCTGGAAGATACCAAGAACAGGAACAGCTGTGTCAAATAGAACCTCTAGTTTTAGTGTTTTGAAGAATCTCCAAACTGATTTTGACAGGGGTTGAAACAAGAAAACAATCTTGACAAACTCAGATGGAACAAAAACACATCCAGAATAGCAAAAACAATCCTGAGCAATGAAGTAAAACAAAAATAACCACAAAACATGACTTCAAGTTGTGCTACAAAGAAATGGTGATACAAATGGCATGTTATTGGCACAAAAACAGACATGAAGGTCAATGGAACATGACAGAAGATATAGATATATCCCTAGACAACTTCATATTTGAACTTTGACCATGTGATCAAAAACCTATTTTGGAGAATGACAGCCTATTCAATAAATCATGCTGGGAAAAGTATCTCTCTATATGCAGATGATTGAGTGTGACTCTCACCAAGTACATAATTAAAATAAAAAATGAATCAAAGACCTAAACATTAAAATAGAGATAATATTCTGGAAGATAAAACAGGTAAAACTCCTGAAGTCATAGTCATATTTTATGAATTTCTAAATAGAATTTCACTTGCACAAGAAATAATATCAATATTCAATAAACAGGATTGTCATACAATTAAAAGTTTCTGTACAGTGAAAGAAATAACTAATAGAGTGAAGAAACAACTTATAGAATGAGAAAGTTTATCAGCTACTCCTCAGATAGAGCTCTAATACCTAAAATATATGAAGAAATAAAAAGCTTAGACTTCCCAAAATAGGAGATGCCAATCAAAAAATGGGCAACTGAGATGAATAGATACTTCTCACAAGAATTACAAATGACCAATCAACATGAAAAAATGTTCAACGTCAGTGATTATTAATGAAATGCAAATTAAAACAACACTTGGACTTCATTTTATAGCAGAAAGAATGACAATGACCAAGAAATCAAATAATAGGAAATTCTGGCATCACTGCAAATTGGAACCCTCTTTCACTGTTAATGAGAACATAACCTGGTAAAACTTTATGAAAATAATTATGGAGATTTCTCCAAGATTTAAAATTAAGAATTACATTTGACCCAGCTATTTGCTTTCTAGGTATTTTCCCAAAAGAGCTAAAGCTATCACATTACACTTCTAAATATATATCAATGTTTATAGCAATGATGTTATGGTAGATAAAACCTAAAAACATACTGTATGTTTATCAGTATAGAAGAATTGGCAAAAGAAAAGGTAATAGCTATACATAATCATGTAAAAGAAGTATAAATTCAATAAATTTATAGAAAAGTAGATATACTTGTGAAATATAATATTAATTGATATATCTGACACACAATCTAAAATACCATATGGTATTTCTCATTTGAGCCAGGGAAAATATAAGTAAAATACAAAATAAATGATTGATAGAAAAAACATGGAGATGGATATTTTGCAATTGAGAGTGGGTCAAGAAGACTACAGATGAGGTGAGGGTAGGTGGCAAGGGAAAATAACAGAACTAGATGTGTCATGTACATGAACCAATTACCCACAATGCCCACAATGAATGTAAATGTTACATGTCATAAATATTAACTAAAGAATAATAATGACAATAATAATAATAATAATAATAATAAACAAGGAAAGGGAATTCAGAAATGAAGGGGATCAAGTGGGTGGGGAGGTGAGGTGATTTAGAAAAAATAAAGATATACTGTGAACATTTATCTACTCCCTAAAATGAATGGCCCTTTGTATGGCCAAAGTGTACTAATAAATGTGTACTAAAAGTGTACTAATAAAATAGAACTTTTAATTTTTATTTTAAAGAGGATGAAACAGAATAAACCAATTAACACAAACCAGTGTAAAAGAGATACAGGCCTCAGAACATTACAAAACCAACAATAGTTACCATAATGCCTTTTGATGTCTTAAAAATAGCTGCAGATAACTTCGGACATAATAAAAATCAAACAGAACAGAATAGAAACAATGCAAACAAGACAATGAATGCAATAAAGGACTTCAAAACAAGCCAATAGTAAATCCAAAATTGCTACCATAATAAATCTGGTTGTCTTTGAAATAGCTGGTCTTACCATCAGATTTGACATAATCAAGCGAAAGAAAAGAGAATAAAACCCAACCCAACAAAACAATGGAAATGATAGAGCATTTCCAAAACAAGACTATAGGGAATCAAAAATGGCTACAACCATCAGAAGGAGATCCCACATAGATGTCACACTGTGTACCATTATCCTCTGAACCCATGAACAGATCATGGGCCCTAGACCTGCAATGTTAGTGAAACACAAAAGCACCACAGGCATCCAACTGCATTTTACTTCCATAGCTGTCATCACAACCTGTGTTTCTTTGGATAAACTGGTGTTTTATGGGACTGAGGGGGTGGTAAGCTGTGAGATGGCACTTTTTGATTGATATGCCACGTTCCAGAAGGGGTTGGCGTCTGGCTACTCCAGTCCAGCAGACTGGTTCCCAGACGGGGTTTGCTCACTGATGTGTTCTTTGTCTTCTCTACCTCTGGTCCGTGAATGGCACTGACTCAGGGGGAGAGGCTAGCCTCTGGCTGCGCCAGTCTGGCAGGCATCCTCCCATGGTGCTGGTTCCCAGACTGGGTTTACTTGCTGATATGTCTAAAATAGAACTTTTATGAGATCCGCATCATGCTGGAACTTAGGGGGCCGAGCCAACCAGTAAGCAGCCTGCTGCCCTGGTAAGTGACTGTGGTCTGGCAAGCCACGGCCACCCCAGGGTGGGGAAACCAGAAGCAAGAGAGTCTCCTGAGATCCGCGCCATGCTGGAACTTAGGGGGCAGAGCCAACCAATAAGCAGCCTGCTGCCTACCGGGCCGCGGGCTTAGAACCAAACATACCACATCCCCCCCCCCCCG
>PVJX010045468.1:0-12703 GCA_004027295.1 Dolichotis patagonum | reverse complement strand
AAAAAAAAACCCTAAAATTTCAAAACATAATAATTAGAGGATAACAATGATTAATATATTGCATATAGTTATCTTCAGAGCAGTTACTCAGAGTACAAAATATCTGCATTTGTTTGAACAATACTAGCACAAACTTTTCTCATCAGTGAACTCAGAGAATCAGTAGTATAACTATCCTAACTATCTATCTTTTCTATATATATATATAATTTTTTTCAGCTTCACATATTAAGGAGACAAGATGATGTTCACACATATGGGACTGGTCTTTTAAAATTATAGGGTTTTGCGGGCTTGTTTTTAGATTGTCAACCTAATATTTTAAACTGAGGTCACTAGCCGAGAACTTTTTAGGTCATCTTTTTTGAAAACGAATAGTTTTAAATACCTGAATAAGATACCAGTGAGGCCAGTTATCCCTTGGCCCAAACCTCAAATTAATACTGTTTTCAGTTTTAATATTGGTTTTGTCTAATTAACTAAAGCCTTGGCAAAAGTTTTAAAGTGTAAGAAAGGTGACACTCAGTATTAAGTATTTCTGTTTTTCTTTGTCATGTGATAGCAATTTTCCCAGTTCATTTTCCTCATGTCACTTATTGCAT
The DNA here is from genome assembly GCA_004027295.1 of Dolichotis patagonum. Lineage (NCBI taxonomy): Eukaryota > Metazoa > Chordata > Mammalia > Rodentia > Caviidae > Dolichotis > Dolichotis patagonum. The sequence continues at coordinate 12,101 of PVJX010045468.1, read as the reverse complement.
CAGAAGTTTTGCTGCATAAAGTATATTCCCGCCTCCTTCCACCCACTCAGAAATAGACACTAAAGCTTTATTTCCATCATTATAACACTTCACCAAATGAAGTGTTTGTGCCAACATGCAGAGGAAAACCTTAAGTATTTTTAACATCTACACTGGGAGTCAGTCGTGATCAAACACTTTCTTCCAAGTGGAGGATGGGAACACTGACCTCAGATGAAGGATAATTTTCTCTGAAGTCCACATTCACTGGGAAATAAGAATAATACCATGAGTGAAATTAAAAACTGTAAGTAAATGGCTTTGGGCACAATAATTATTCCATTGGCCTGCTGAGATTTGGTGACAAGAACCCTAGTATTTGGGAAACTCACAGTTTGGGCTGTTCCACTCTCTGGTATTATTACTTCTTTACCTTGAAGTGGCTTCTCTGCAAGAGAGAACTATGACAATCCAAAGAAGACACCCAGTTACTCTCTTGCTTGTCATCCCATTTTGATTCTCTATACATTTGTCACTCACTACTTGGTATTATCTTACTGTTTCTTAGATTATTGTCCTAGAAATTAAACTTTAGGGACTTTATCCATCTTTCATTGTTGAGTATCCAGCATTTAGGAGATCCAGGAATATATCATGTCTCTTTGAATCTAAGACGGCAACAACTGTATGACACGTTATCATTTTAGGTGTGCAATGTATAAATATTCCTGAAAATTAACCTATGGGACAAAGCTTTCTTGTCATGTTAGATTTTTAATTTTCATTATTGAAGAGTTTTTAGATTTACTTAGAAAGACCACAGATTTATCACGGATCTTGCTGTACTCTAATATGAAAATATATGCAAAATAAACTGGTTGGGATATTCCTGAAACAATTTCTTACACAGAGTTCAATGCTTCAGTATTCATTTTAAACAAACACTGACAGTGTTGTTATTTCCCATGCAATATTATTGTCTGTGCTGTAGAGAGTGTTGGCGAAGCTGCATCCTTTTATTGTTTTTGAGATTTTCTTCCCAGATGGTGACATTCAAGCCTAAAGATGTGATGCTCATGAGCTCATGCTGATTTGCAAACAGGAGGTAAATTTATTCTTAGCTTTTAGGTGGTCCAGTTTCCAGGATGTGAAGAAGGGTGACCTTTGAACTCTTTCCCAAAGTGAGAAGACAGTGGAATCTCCAAAGAGAGCCCAGGGCCCTGCTTGCTTCTGTGGGGGCCACTTGAGCCAACATAGAAATAGTTGACCTGGCAGCTTGTGACTGAGTGGGCGGAAGTTGAAAATTCTTATTTGCCAACTGCGATCTGTCCTCAGTCCCCATCACCTTATAGCTTCCGGTGTGGTTAAAACTTCACTTTTTTATAAATACAGAATTTTCCCTTTCCGAGCCTTAAGTCAAATGAGGAGCAGCACCGTGACCGGCTGGCTGACCCACGCATTTGCGCTCACCCCATCCAGCTAAGAATGTCAGTAGGCCCTGTCTGACTGCCGTCACACCAATTAATTTCCATGGCCTTAAAGGGGCTATGTATCTCCTGTGCCCTGGGAGGCCCTATTTTCAGATACAGTGATTTCCCGCAGATCAGTGAAAAGACTGAAAGGTAGAATAAGGAAAACAATTCTATTTCAGTTTTGCCTCCTGTATATGTATTCGTAAACATCTGATTCTATTGCAATTCATTACTTCCTGCCTATTCCTTTCCCTGGATGCCAAGAGTCTCACAGAGAACTGAGTGAGAACAGTGGCGTGTAGTAGTCACTAAAATTGGAGAAATTCTTGTTTATGTTTTAACTAACCTGGAATAATTGATCAGAGTTTGTTGCTCCACGAAAGATTCCATTTTGGTTGTGCAACACAGAGGAACGCTGCCTTAAGCTTCCGTCGGATCCTCCAGACACTGGGTCTGGTGCTAAGAAATCCGCACAGGTGTGGAAATCTCTTCCCAGCATAGTCTGAATGTCTGCTTTTAGGTCAGAATTGAAGCTGGCTTAGAAAGCAGTTGATTTCAGTGTTTAAAAACTACTCCAGGAATATTTATCATAACGTACCAGTTCTGAGCATAGTGTATTCCTATGATTGCTCAGTAAGCTGCCACATTTTTTGCTAATATTATAATCGAAGATAGGTAGACATTTCCACAGCTACTGAAAATGGCCATGAAATTATACACAAGATATATGTTCCCTGTGAAACTTCAAAAGCTTCAGAGATTCTGACAAATGGCTAGCCTCTGCCCGTACATCAGCCATTATGAACCAGCTTCCTCCAAGTCTAGATTATGGGAAACTCATTACCTGTCACATCTTAAACCACATGTAAACTAACTTATCTGATGATCATTTCAAGCAATCTTTTGCCTCTGGTCAACCGTTTTTGGTTTATTTATTTTTGTGTTTACTTTTGTAGTGCTGGGGATTGAATATGGTAAGCATGTGCCCTGCCACTGAATTGAATCCTCTGAACACGGGAGTGAGGGGGGAAACTTAAAAATAAGAAAAATAAACTAGAGAAACTCAGCTAACAAAGAACTGGACATAATTCGTTATTAGGAAACAAAATGAAAGATGGGTGAGAAATGGATAGTATCAGCTGTTGGAGTGCGAGTCTTTATTGCTTGTAATTCTGTGGAGTTGCCAGGCCTGAAACAGAGATGATGAGAGTTGTGTCTCCTAATTAAAGACATGAAAAAAGACCACTTAAAACTGAACTGCAGAAACTGAGCTGCAGAAAACACTTTTGAAAAGACAAGATGGAATTCCTTTGCTTGAAGAGCTACATTGCCCAAACAGAAGCTTCCCAAAGGACAAAACATGGAATTATCTGTCCAGAGGGACATCGTTCGTTTGTTTGTTTGTTTTGTACCAGGGATCGAACTCATGACCCCACGCTTGCCAGGCAGGAGCTGTGCTGCTGAGCTATATCCCCGGCCAAGAGGGGCATTTTAGGAGCTCACTCAGAGCAGTCTTCTATTAAATTTGTCCTTGGTTACAATTTTTAAGGAAGGTCATTCTAAAGCTAATCTGAGATTCAAGGGTTCAGGACTCTGGGAAGTCCTGACATGTCAAACTTGAAACAAACATAGTGAAAAGAATGGGCATTTAGGTGCACAGCTGTAAATCCAGCTAGTATGAAGGGTGAGGCCGGGGGTGAGTTCGAGTCCTACCTGGACAAGTTAGCCTGACTCTGTCTCAAAATAAACAATGAAAAGGCCAGGGCGGGAGCTCAGGGAAAAGGCCCTGGGTTCATTCCCTAGTACCACAAAAATAAAAAAAAGAAATAGAAGAGAAAGAGAGGAAGAGGGAGAAGAAGAAGGAGAAGAAGAAAGAGGGAGAGAGAGGACTTTAAAATCACAAACAAAATGGAAGTGCATAGCAACATCAAGATCATAGGGCTCCCCAGATCAAGCCCCACTGACTTATCACAGAGTTTAGAATGAAATCAAACCTCGTAAATTCCCTATGACTTGTTCCTGCCTCCCCCTCCGACATCAGTTCCCACCAATCTCCCTGTGACCCTAGCTTTCTTTGTTTCAACTAGGACAAAGTAGTGATGTTTCTTTCTTTCTTTCTTTCTGTCTTTCTGTCTTTCTGTCTTTCTGTCTTTCTGTCTTTCTGTCTTTCTGTCTTTCTTTCTTTTTTGGGGGTCTTTTTTGAGACAGGATCTCACTATGCAGTTCAGGGTAGCCTTGAGCTCCCTTTGTGGCCCAGGCTGGTCTTGAACTCATAATGATCCTCCTGCCTCAGCCTCCCAAGTGCTGGGATTACAGGTGTGCACCACTACTCCTGGCAATATTTTTTTTTTCAGTACCTCGGATCGAACTCATGACCTCACGCTTGCCAGGCAGGTGCTTATGCCACTGAACTAAATCCCCCGCTTGTTTCTTTCATTTTATGTATATGGAAAAGATATGTTTGGTGGCACACGACTATAATCCCAGCAGTCTGGGAGGCTGAAGCAAGAGTATGACAAGTTCAAGCATTGCCTGAGCAAAATTTAGTGCCTTAGACTGTCTCAAAACAAAAAATAAGAAAACAGGGCTGGGGACGCTGCACAGTGTGAAGGCCCTAGGGAAAAAGAAAGTTTGCATACATACATTTGTATGTAATTGTTTTAATAGCAGTGTTTTGTGGGGGTTTTTTATTAGTACATGTTTGAGGTACATAATGTTTGCATTCCTTGTGTGGAGTTGATGTTTGTCCATAACACACTTTTTTTTTTCTTTGTCTTTTTGAGGCAGGGTCTCACTATGCAGTTCAGGCTGGCCTTGACCTCCCTTTGTAACCCAGGCTGGTCTGGAACTCACAGTGATCCTCCTGCTTCAGCCTCCTGAATGCTGGGATGATAGGCATGTGCCACTATACCCAGCATGTCTATAACACACTTTAATACTTTTTATCATCCTCTTTCCCTTCCCTCCATCTCCCATCCATCGTTCTCTTGATTTCATTCTTCTTCTTTTTTTTTTTTTTTGGCGTGTTTTCAAGAGCCTTTATATGCTTTCCCCTCTCTGATGGCCATCTTACTTCTTAGTTGCTGAAACTGTCCAATTATTGAGATTAGATTACTAACACACTAGCAGTTGATAAAAGTAACTGATAAAATTAACGAATCGCTTAATGTGGCTTAGCGCTGCTCCCTCACCCCGTAGATTCGTGTGTTGAAAATGTGTTGATTATTCTCAGCAAACACTTGACCATGCCAGTGTCTTTGGCTGGAAGTCAGGCTGCCAGGGAGTATTTTTGCTGTTCTTTCTGCAACCAGATAGCCACACACACAAGTGCAAGATGAGTGACTCAGCCGGTGAGACTCAGTTAGTATAAGGCAAAGAAGCTGCCTGTAGGGGACCCTGTGATTTATAGACAGCAGCCCCAAGCAGGGCAAAGCCAGCGTCCTTACACTGATTGGGTCTCTCAGGCTTCCTTTGCTTTCTCCATTGACTCCCTGAGTAAGTGTGAAGCCTGGGGCCACTGCACCTTCCGCGGGAAGAGTAAGCAGTGTGTGCATGCAGAGTCTGCCCAGGACTGAGTGGGAGTCATCCTCCAGGTGAAATGAAGGTGACCTCCGTGCCTCATCGCAGATCCCATCCGGCAGGTGCTGGCACGCCCGGCTGCTCCCTTGCTCAGCTCTGACTTTCTCTCCCTTGCTTGGGATGGGACAAAACACCTATGCACTGTGTGTCTCGGAGGATGGGGTGTGGAATTCAGTGATTCTATGGAAAAATCCAGATCCCTGTCTACAGGATATCAATGAAGGAGGTAACAGGAAGGTGGTATTCCTGCCCTCTTCTCCTCCTCCTTTGCTTTTTAATTAAGTTTTTATCAAAGAGCATTTAAAAGAGATCTGGGTCCAGCTTCCATGGGGCAAATCTGCCAAGAGTTTCAGCACTGCTGCCTGTATTTTGAAAGCCTCTAGGATTTCCAGGCCCACAGAGTTTTTCTGCGGTCTTGCCCTCTGTTACAGAGAGATGGAGTAGTTCTCTTGCACTGGCCAGTGGAAACGCAATAGAAAGGCTAAAAGAAGGCAGAGAGCAGGGAAGAGGAAATGTGTGACCTCTGAGGCCCGAGATGAAGAGGTGGTGCTACACGCGCTGTCTTTTCTTTCTGTCTCCCTCCCGTATGGAGAAACCCCATGCAGATCCCATTGGCCTCAGGTCTCTGCCTTGCCAGGCGGGGGGAGCCCGTTTTCAGCTGGATTCAGCCCATAATTTGTTATGCAGCCATTGAGACTCAGTACCGATCTCATGCTCTTTGCTCATGAATTTTCAGCCAGGCAGCTCGCCATGACCACATTCACATGACTTGTCCTGGAGTTTGCATGTGTCAAATACTTCACCCGGAACACTCTCCTCCTCTTGTAATCTATGCACCTTCCTCATTCATGGCCTGCATACGCACAACGAACTCCTTTACATGGCGCTAATTTTCATCCACGTGCGTTCTGACTTTCTTTCTCTTTGCTTTCGCCTCCCTTCAGCCCGCTGGACCAAATCCTAAATTTGCAATTGGATCGCTAGTGACTGGGATTCACAGGAAGGGGAGAGGAAGGAGTGGAGTGGGGCGTGGTGGAAGGGTGGACAGCTCAGCTGGTGTCCTTCTCTAGTGCTTATCTGCAGTGAGCACTGAATAATGTACTTATCTCTCTCTCTCAGGTTCTAACCGAACAACAGAACCAACAGAAAGATTCCACCCACCCCCAGGGACCACCTTATGGGATTGTGCAGTTTAGCTGCCCAAGTCTGAAATGAATGCGAAAAACTGGCAGTGCTGATTATATGAGTGACAGGCAGAATTTCTTCTTCCTCACCGAAACTCAACTGGGTAAAGCCCTCTCAGTGTGGAGAGGCATCTCCTCCATTTACAGTCAAATGATTACAGATGTTAATTAAGAATCTACAAAACACCTTCCCAGCAGCACCCTGGAGAGCATTGGGCTGAGTAACTGGGTGTGACAACCTAGCTAAATTGACACATAAATCTAACCTTCACAATAATCTGCGGCTAAGGGTCCTCACCTGTAAAGAACACTGTCTAGGTTTCTCTGTAAGAATCTTAGATGAGTGAAGAGAATTCAACCCTGTTTTCTAAAAGTTGTATAAGGTTAGATCTGTATAATGGTTAAAAACAAACAAACAAACAAAGATTTCTCAAGAACCACTGAGCATGCCCAGCCACTATAGATAGTCAGCCTTGCAGCATAGGGCTGAGATATAAGCTCCCAGCTACTCCTCATTAAAGAGCTGTTGCTGACCCTACTCAGAAAGCAGGAAACTGAGTCTGATGGGGTGTAGATTCCTCCTTCCGGTTCCAGCTTGCTTTGAAATGTCCTGTGGTAAATGGGGACAGCTGCCTCTTGAATCTATGCTTCGGTATGAAGCCCTCATCTGTACTAACATACTTATTTTTTTCCTTTTTTTATTTTAAAGGGAGTAAAATTAAACACAACAAAACAAAACAGAATGGGATATAAGAAAGCCTAAATTTCAAAGCTAGAGAACCAAAGATTTTCACTATCTGTCATATTGTCTCATTTTCTTTCAAATGGTTGTCCTTATCTTTGCACACAGGGAGTTCATACCAAACAACACAGCCAATCTTTTCACAAGATGTGTAGTTCATTGGCTCCCACTTGCCAAGCAGGGGAGGGGAAGACGACACGGGACAGGGGACAGGACAACATGAGATGCTTGATTCTCAGTGTCAGGCTCACAGTCGCCCTCCAGAGAGGGGAGCTCCTTGTTCTTCCTGAATCCTGAGTCAACCGCATGGTGCAGGTCCCGATGTGCCAGGGTCTCTCTCCTGCGGGCCTCCGAAAGTCTGCCACACTCACCTGCTATTTCTTTCTGATGACCTGACCATTACATTTCCAAAGTTCTGAAATGGCCAACAGACCACAGAAAGAATTCTCTTTAGGCTCCTGTTTGAAACCAGCGGTTATAGCAATCTGCTGGCCTTGCTTCAGGGCCACCTAACATACTTATTTAAAATACAAATATAATATGGTTACAAATTGTAGTCAGGGGTTGCAAGAAGAACAATTACATACAGAACACAGAATTTATAATATCATTTTATGATGGTCACCCAGAGTTAAAGAAAATGCAGGAAATCTGTCCACAACACTAAAGACCTAGAAAACCCAGCTGAGGATTTGGGTCCCATAGCAATGTCCTGCGTTAAGTCCAGCTAAAGACCTAGAGCCCATGACTCCAACTGGAGGCCTAGAGCCCACGATGATGACTCATGTAAGTCTGTTTTTCAGATCTGCACTGAGAAGGCCCAAAGGTCAGCGATGGAAGCTAGAAAGTTTATGCCAGCAGGATGAAGGATCTGTGCCAGTAGGTTGTGGGTTCTGCACTGGAGCCAAGAAGTGATGCTCAAAGTAAGGACCAGGGCTGCCCTGAAAATACCACAGCCAGCCTCAGTAACATTGAGGTCCTGAGTTCCTCTGATGATGAGAACAACTGAGTATGACAAGCTTCTCCTGGAGATTAAACAGTACACATCTCCCCCTGCCCACCCCGAGCCAGGAAGGTCAACGTAAAGACCAGAGCTCCCCCGAAGTGAACCACAGTCACTCTCAGTGACAAGGTCCTGAGCTCCTCCTATGACAATAGCTGAGTTCATATCCGGAAGCCAGCATGACAAGCTCCTCCAGGAAAACTAAGGGCTCCACACAACAATGACACTTAGGAGAACCCGCAATGCTATGCTCTTCCACTTCACGTCTCTTTTTTTATGCTGGCAACTTTCCTCACGTGCTGCATACACTCAGTTCAGCCAGTGTCAAGCTGACCACCAGCTTTTAATCCATAACATGAATTATTTCTGTGGAACAGTTTGCCTCACTCTGAGCAGCTACTGTCCTCTTGTGTACGAAAATAAGGTGAAAGTTTGTAGTCCATGTGTTGGCAGAGAACAATTTCTTCACTGTGTGACAAACTGAAAATGGTGTTCACTGAGCTTACCATGACACAGTGCATATTCCCTGTCCTCTGCTCACACTCTGAAGATGTGCTTAGCCGGAGAGCCGGGGCGGAACTGTGTAGGTCTCAGCTTCAATGATAAAATCAAACTTAAGCACTGACGTATCTGCAGAGTTGTCAGCATCAAAATGTAACTCAGGCACACCTTTTCTACTACCTGACTAGTAAAATAACCTCATGCCATTTCTGTTACAGTATAGTAAGAAAAATATGATCATGGCTGGTCAGTATTTCATGAAATTTTCATGAGCAACTCAAGTATAATGGTTAAAAACAAATCAATGAAGTAGATGTACTTTTGGTTTTGAAAGCTCTCAAAATACTTCACTCTGAAAGAGTGTGCTATGCCATATTCACTACTTTGAGTTAAAGCCACTTGAGAAACAAGACAAGCAAAAATAAAAAGAAACACTCTGATCTTTTTTTTTTTTAAATAGGGGATAAAAGTTCTGCATGAAAGATATTCTCCCTACACCAGAAGTAAGGTAACAATAGTCTTATCATCAAGGGCATAAAGTAGAGGCAAAAGGAAATATGCAAAAACAATTTAATTCTTAGACTCAGTTGAAAACTCCAAGAAGAGAGAGAAAATTTCTTCTGCCTATTACAGAAAGACTAAAGGCACTTAGTAGATATGTCTCATACCACATTAAAAAATGGTTCTGCGGGTACATTTGAAGCTATGAAATGATGTACCTCCTAATTCTTGCTAGAAGTTAAAGTTACTAACAGTCAATAACTAATATGTAATTAAAGCTACTATAAGTATTAAGAGAAAGAACTCTATATGTAAAATATACAGGAAAATAGGATATATTTTTTGGTAAAGAACAATATAAGGTATAAAGATGTGTTCTTTGTAAAGAAAAAGAAGAAATAATTTTGTTTTGTTTTGTAGGATATATAAAAGTTCTAAGATAAAAACTAAATTGAAGGCTGGTTTGTGGCCCATATGTGTAATCCCAGCACTTTGGGAGGCTGAGACAGGAGGCTGGTAAGTTCAACACTGGCCACTTAGTGACTTAGCAAAACTCTGTCTTAATAAAATAAAATAAAATAAAATAAAATAAAATAAAATAAAATAAAATAAAATAAAAAATTTTTAAAAGGGGCAAGGATGTAGCTTAATGTGAAGGCCCTGGGTTTAATATCCAGTATTGCCAAAACAACAATAACAGCAAAGCAAAACAAATAAAGTCTTGAATAGATATAGAAAGCAGGGGCAGAGAGAGAGAGAGAGAGAGAGAGAGAAACTATACATGTTATCTGGTTTGAAACCCCTTCCAAAACTCATGTTAAAATATAATTGCCCTTGAAATAGTAATGTCATATCAAGATTATTTCTGGGATTGATTTTTTAAAATCAAATCTTTCATTACTTAAGAAAACAGCCTTTTCTTTTTAAAACTACATGATTTTCTCTGCTTTTGAAACCTTTATCATTGTTTACATGGTTAAAATATTGTTTCACAATGACATGGTATCCTATTTAGTCAGATGTTTAAAATGTTTTGACATCTTTGATAATTTTACTTTTCCCAAACTGAATCTTATATGAAATCTTTTTGACTCTTAACTAACTTCGGGACTCCTACACAGTCTCTGGAGGGCTTCAGAGGGACTTACCTCCTACCTGTCAAAAAGAGATGGTAAAATAATTAAGTTTACTTGGTAATAGCTACATTTATTTGTAAGGTTAAATTATGAGAAGCATTTTCAAATAAGAAGTGCTAACAAATCTTTTTTCATTTGGATTGGAGGTACGTTATAAAATTGTATAAAATTCCTAGAAATATCTTGTTTTTATTCTCCGTATAATCATTTACAATTATGGTTATCACTTTAAAATGCTGAAGGTCACAGAATGAACAAATCTACTTCAATTTCACTTAGATCTAACTCTCATTAGATCTTTAACCATGATCATTTTAAATTTTAGGTCATTTATGTACAGTTACTGTTGTCTTTTCATGCTTCATTGAAAGTTTCAGCAAACTATGTCCAGAAAATTGCAAGAGATTCATGGAAAATACAGGTTTCCTGATAATAGTAAGATCATCAGACTGAACGCTTGTTGCTTCTAATCAGCAAAGACCTACATGCTACATCCAGATGACTTGATATAAATTTCAGGGAACTTTTCAGACCAGCTTATAGGTGGACAACTTTTGTGCCTGCCTCTCTACGGCAGGCACAGAAAATTCAACAGAATATCCAGCGACATCACAGAGATCTTCACATTGTAAACCAGGAAAATCCATTAAATTGAAACTACCAAATTAGAAAAAAAACATTATGCTGTTTCCAAGTTGATAAGTCAGGAATTATAGCCCCAAGTCTTAGAGAGCTAAAATACCAGACTGGGAAAGCACAATCAATTCATCTGTTTAGTTGGTTAGATCTTGGCTTTTGGGGACCTTGGTTTTGGGGCATTTTTAAAATACTTGGCAGTGTCCTTCTATGAGTCATATTCAGTGTATTCCTTCTGTATTGTATCTCTCAAATTTTCAAAGGCTTGTCAGAAGTCACTACCTCAACAATATGAACAAGAATCATTAAAAAGACTTACTGAGATTTTAGTTTGTAACCTACAGATGTTTATGGAAAGAAAGCGTGTGTGTGGGGGTGTCATGCTAAATAGGTGTTCACACTCAGTTTAACTTAGAGAAGGACTAAAAGGGAAGCACTGTTAAAGAAAAAGAAAAATGGAGACCACAGTTAACGTACGGTGAAACTTTCCTATCTGTGGATTCTGCATCTGCAGGTTCAGTCACCTGCAGATCGAAATTATTTTTAAAAATTACATTATTGCCAGGCATATAGAGAATTCTTGTCATTATTTTCTGGATAAGGCGGTAAAACAACTTTTTATATTGTATTACAATCTACAAAGTGTGTGTCATGGTTGACTGAGTCAATCTCAAACGTTTAGAAGTTTAACTACATCTGCTCAGCAATTCTACACTCTAGGGTATAGAAGACCTGTCCTAAGGTGGCTCATCACCTGCCTGGTGTAAAGGGGAAGTGAGGAAGAATCGACTTGCTTTCAGAGGAGTTCTAGTCTTTACCATCAGTTTGGACATCATCTCCTGGCTTCTAGGGCAGACTCTTCAGCTTCTGCCACGGCTTCTTCAGCCTTCCACTGTATACTCTTCAGGCTTTTATCACACACCCATTGGCCTTTGAACTTGCATGGGACACTGCAGTGAACTCCAGACCTTGGACTGAAACCATCAGTCTCCAGTGCGCAAACATCCTCTGCAAGTTTCCTCATCCAACTCTGAGACTGACCATCAGGAGCCAATCCTGTAATTCCTTATTCATTTGTATATCTTGTATTGTATCTGTTTCTCTAGTAAAGCACTGGTTGATACAGCACAATAAGTAACCTAGAGACTAAGTATATGTAAATACTATGCCATTTTTTTTATTTAAAAGAGAATAAAACAAAAGGGGGTAGTACAGAGCAGATCAGAAGAGGACAACATAGGCAACACAGTACTTTACATTAAGTCAACTGGACATCAACAGTATCTAACGCCATATCTCTAACTCTGCTATAGTTGAGCATAGTTTCAATTACAATAATATCAAACATAACACAATAGTATAAAGCCA
>PVJX010045467.1:0-12696 GCA_004027295.1 Dolichotis patagonum | reverse complement strand
TACATTAATGGTTGTAACTGTTATATATTGGTTTATTGTTGACATGTTATCTTTCTGCTGTTGTGTCTTTAGCTTTCCATTCTGTTTAATTGTCTGCCTTGCTTGGTGGTTTTATCCCATGTGTATCTAGAATGTCTTTCAGTATTCTTTGTAGGGTTGGTTTGGTGTTCATGAAGTTCTTCAGCTGTTCTTTGTCATGTAAGTATCTTATTTCTCCATCCATTTTGAAGGACAGTTTTGCAGGGTATGTCAGTCTGGGTTGGAAGTGGTTTTCCTTTAGGATCTGAAAGACTTCACTCCATGCTCCTCTTGATTTCATTGTTTGTGTTGAGAAGTCTGTCGTGATTCTGATAGGTTTTCCTTTATAGGTGATCTCTCTTTCTTCTCTAATAGTTTTTAGTATTCTGTTCTTAGAGTGGATTTCTGGGATGGTGATTATTATGTGTCTGGGTGTAGTTTTATTTTGGTTATGGCTGTTTGCAGTTCTATATGCTTCACTTATCCAAATGTCAGTTTCTCTTCTCATGTTTGGTAAGTTTTCAGCTATTATTTCTGTAAATATCCTCTTGATATCATTTGGGCTGTCCCCTTCTTTTTCATTTATCCCTATTAATCTTATGTTATTTTTCTTTGCATCATCTTGCAGGTGTTGAATTGTTAATTCCTGATTCTTTGTTATTTTTAAAAGATCTTGTCTTTCCTGTTCACTGGCTGCAATCTTATCTTCGAGGTGTGAAATTCTGTCTTCACTTTCATTGAGGCGGTTTTTACAGCTTTCAATAGAATTTGTCATTTCCTGTATATCAAAGAGATATACTTTTGTATATCTCTTTGCTTTATGTATTCTGTTTGTTTCTTATAGTGTTCATTTAGGGATTCTATCTGTTTGCTTTGTTCCTCTAATATTTTAGCTGTGTCTTCACTAGATGCATTCACTATTTCTTTCACTGTTTTTATTAATTCTTCTTTTACCTAGGCAAGTATTTCTGATTTGAATTTCTCCATAACTTTCCCTAGTTGAATATTTATTTCATTTGATATCATTTCAGAGATTTCAGGTGTATGGCTTCTTTTTTCTTCTATGTACATGGCTTCTAAGCTTTCTTGGGGAGGGCTGGAGCTTTGAGCCTGCCTTTTGGTCTTTCCTTTTGTCATTTTTCTGTATTTCCTTGCTTCGAGCGGTGTTCCAAGGCTTCCTCTGCATGTGTGGTGAATTACCTCTTGCACCCTCAGTTGCTGGAGCAGTGGTGTCTCCCCCACAGGCTCTTGGCTCCCTCTCAGGGTCCTAACTCCCCTCTGCGGGCTCCTGGCTCCCTAAGTTGTAAGTTGGATGCTGGGCGTGGTCAACCCAGAGCCCGTGGAATCTCGGGCAGGCCGGGTCGCCGTCCTTTGTCCCAGGCAGGTCTCCGGGAGGTTCCCTGGGGGTGAAGGGTGGGCCTACAGGTCCCAAACAGTGAGGCTGAAATGCTGGTTTCCACAAAGTTCCCAGCCCCAAACAGACCTGGCCGAGATGCCAGTCTCCGCAAAGTTCCCAATGCAAACAGCGCAGGCCAATCCTCTGGTCTCCGGGAGGTCCCCGGTCCCAAACAGTCAAGCCGAGATGCTGGTCTCCGCAAAGTTCCTAATCCAAACAGCCCAGGCTGAGCTGCTGGTCTTTGGGAGATTCCCTGTGGGTGAAGTGCTCAGTTTGTCATTTTCTAGACTGTGTCCGGTATTATTGGTACTGCTATAGACAAAATTGATATAATTTTTCTAAACAGCTATTGGTCTGGGTATTCCATGACTGAGATTAACTAAGGTTCACAGAAAATACTGTAGCACAATGCCAAAGAACCAGGGACTAGGCCGAACAAGCAACAACTTCTCATCTCTAACAAACTGAAGAAGATCTTCCAACAGACTCAGAACCGAAAAACCAGCTACACCTGGAAGATACCTCAGAGAAGTAGTCATCACCTAGGGATCCTAAATACTACCAATAAAATAAACCACCATAGGCAATTTACAATCATCACCCCAGAAATTAAACCTAAGCAAAATGCAACCCCAGACATCCAGTTCACCAAAGGCAAATCCAGGGAGCAATGAGGTGAGATAATCCAAAAGCACCCCACCAAGTCTCTCTGAAGTAGAAACAACAAAGCAATTGAATGAGGCTCTGTAAAAAAAGTGAAGTCAGAAATAATCTCTCAGATACCTACAGAGATTACCAAAATATACACCATACTTAGCAATGTTAGAACAGACACAGGAAAAAAAATAGATGAGCTGAAGAGCATTATGGAAAGTCAGCATAGGAAAGAAATGGAATCCATAAAGCAGATTCAGACAGATATCCAGAAGAATAAAAACTTCACTGAAAGTATTCAAAGCAGATTAGGCCAATGTGAGGCCAATATCTGATACAAGATATCAGATATTGAAGAAAGGCTTGCAGTTAGCAACCAGGCAAAGAAAGATTTCTCAAAAATAGGAAGGGACCATGAGAAATCAATCCAGCAGCTGCTAGATGATACAAAGAAGAATAATTAAAGATTCGTTGGAGTCAATGAATAAAAGCAGGACATACGACAAATGACATTTAAAAAACTGTTCACAGACATCATGACAGAAAACTTTCCTGGCAGAGAAAAAGAATTTGACATCAGATAAGCAAGGCATATAGAACTCCAGTTAGCCATGTTAAAAAAAAAGTCTACAGCCAGGCATATCACAATCAATATTCTATAAACTCAACACAAGAATAGAATCCTAAAAGCTATTAGAGAAAAACAAATTACCTATAAAGGAAAGCCCATCAGAATCACAGCTGCCTTCTTAGCACAAACTCAAGTCAAGGAGAGCTTGGAGTGAAGTACTGCAAGTTCTAAAGGAAAACAACTTTCAACCCAGATTGATGTACCCTTTCAAAACTGATGGAGAAATAAGATACTTCCATTAAAAAGAACATCTGAGAAAATTTATGACCACCAAACCAGCACTCCAAAACGTTCTGAAGGACATTTTCGAAAGAGATAATAAGGACACAGCTCCATGAACTGCAACACAAGGAATCCACCAGAGAAGGCAAACAGAGCAAAGTATAAAAAAGAGTGAGGGAGCCAACATGCTAACAGGAAAATAGCATGACAAGGATAAATCAATACATTTCAGTTATAACCATCAATGTTAATGGTCTTAATGCACCAGGTCAAAAGACAGACTGGCAGAATAGATCAAGAAGCAAGATCTGAAAATATGCTGCATACAAGAAACACATTTAATTCAAAAAATGTGTTTTGAATTAAACACATTTAATTCAAAAAGAAATTCAAGCCATGGATTTAGCTCAGTGGCCTAAGCACTTGCCTTGCAAGTGCATGGTTGTGAGTTTGATCCCTGGTACCAAAAAAAAAAAAAAAAAAAAAAAAAAAAGAAAATTCATAGACGGAAAGTCAAAGGATGGAAAACAATACTCCAGGTGACAGGAATCCAGAAAAAAGCAGGAGTCTATTTGTAGACAAAGTGAATTTCAAGCCAAGACTGATTAAGATAGATAAAGGTCACTATATCCTCATAAAGGAAACAATCCAAGATGAAGAAATAATAATTATAAATCCATATGCAACAAATACCAGTGCCCCCAGCTATATAAAACAATTACTAATGGACATGAAAAATCAAATAAGCACTAATGCAGTTGTAGTGGGAGACCATAATACCCCACTGTCCAAAAAGACAGACCAACTGAACAAAAAAAATCTGTAATGAAATATCAAAACTAAATCAAACTTTTGAACAAATGGACTTAGTAGATGTCTATAGAATGTTCCATCCCACAACATCAGAATACACATTCTTCTCTGCTACACTTGGGACATTCTCCAAAACAGACCATATACTGACTCACAGAACCTGCTTAAGTAAACGCAAAGGAATTGAAATTATTCCATGCATACTATCCGACCACATTGCAATGAAACTGGAAATCCATGCCAAACCTTTGCTCCTTTAAGTTGTAGGTATCAGATGAGTCTTAGCTGCAAGAAATCTAACACACAGTGTCTCCCAAAAAGAGTATCAGCAGGATTTACTATGGGAACAATCAGTGACAGCCATGCTACAAGGTGAAAATGTGCCTGAATATTCCTTCTGTTGGCGCCTCCATCTCTTCAGGGCAGTTTAGGAATCTCAGTGAATAGCAGCAATCTCCACCCTATGTAATAACCTTTACACAGGGTTATTAGCATCCCTGTTGATATGAATCATTAAATAATAACTTACCTAATCATCATTCACCCAACATCATATATTAGTTCACTCTCTTTCCATAGTTAGAGGTCATAAAAGACAGTATTGTGTGGAACGTGATATATATATCACTGCCACTGCCCCTATTTAATGCTGAAAAGATCCGCACTAGGCATGTGACTCAGTGGTAGAGTTTGCACAAGGCCCTGGGCTTGACCCTAAGTACTGCCAAAAACTCAAAACAAAAATATAACATTAATAATTGGTCAATATCCTCTATTTTAGAAAAAGGTAAATCAGGATTTAAAGGTAGGTAAGGTTTCTGCAAAACAACCTCAGCATACATTTTAAGTAGTGTGGTGCCTCAACAGTCTTGGCTGAATACTCAACTCAAAACGGATCTTCCCTGCATCTCCAACATTAGCAGAGGGTCAAATGTGGAATCAGACCATGCCCAATGTTTTCCCATTTTGCGGGTCTTTTTAGAAACCATGTATTCGTGCCAGGCATGGTGGCACATGCCTGCAATGCCAGCACTCGCGAGGCTGAGGGAAAGAGATCACTGGGAGTTCAAAGTCCACATAGTGAATGCAAGGGCAGCCTGAATTACATAGTGAGAACCTGCCTCAAAAAAAATTTAATTTAAAAAAGAAACCACTTACTCATGGTGTTTATCAGTTGTGTCTTTTCACCAGTTTGCTTTTCCTTTTATTCATTTCTTTTAAAATTTATTTAAGAGAAAAAAAGACACAGAAAAGAAAAAAAGCAAACGAGATAAACAAACAATAACAACGAACCAAAAGCAATAATAGTATAGGTTTTCAAAACAAGTTGATAGGAATTTAACAATGGTTGTAATATTGCATATTGTTACCTTCAAAAAGGTTGCTTAGATTACCATATATAGACATGTGAAATTGATCTAATCATGAGTATGAACTGTTCCTTTCCAAGAACTAATACAATCAGTAGTATAGTCATCTTAGCTATGTTACGTATATATATGCAAATTTGTCTTTTTCTTTTTCCCTTCCTTCTTTCCTCCTTTCCTCTATCCCAGTTACTTTTCCTCTTTGATCAGTTTCTTACACTTACACAATATTTATTGCAGATTTTGGATCGTATTTGCTCTTTCAGTTTCTTACACTAGGGAGACAATATGGTATTTACACATGTGAGTTTGATTTATTTCATTTATGAGTATGGTCTCAAATCACACCCATTTAAATATGAAAGCCTCAATGTGATCTTTATAGCTGAGTAGTACTCCATTGTATAAAAATACCACATCTTTTTTATCCATTCCTCGATTAATGGTCAATTAGGTTGTTTCCAACATTTAGCTATTACAAATGTGCTGCTATAAGCATGAGTGCACATATATCACTGTGGTATGATGTTTTCAGTTCTTCTGGGAAAATGCTCAGAAGTGGGATAGCTGAGTCAAAAGGAAGCTCTAATCCTAGATTTTTGCAGAACCTCCACATTGATTTCCACAGTGGTTGTACTAGCACCCACTCCCACCAACAGTGGAGAACTGTTCCTTTCCCCCCACAGACTCTCCAGCATTTGTTATTGGTTGATTTCTTGATCTAGGCCATTCTTTCTGGAGTGAGATAGAATCTCAGTGTTGTTTTAATTTGCATTTCTTGAATGGCCAATGATGCTAAACATTTTTTCATATATTTATTTGCCATCTGTATTTCTTCACCTGAGAAGTATGTATTCATCCCAGATGCCCACTTTGGATGGGGTCTTTGAATTTTGGGGGCCAGATTTTTAAAAATTCTTTACATGGTCTAGATAGAAATCCTTTGTCTGAGGGACCCATTTCCTAATCAAACTACTTTCAAGTTTTTTTCACTACCTTTTGAACTTGATACAGATTAGTTATTTTTTTTCTTAAAAACTACAATAGTTAGGTGACCTATAGAATGGTATTCATATTATAAGATCCACAGTGCACTACCCATGTGCCCAATTCACCCACAAAAACCCAATAGAGGCCTCATTCCATAGATCTCAGAGAGAAATCCTGATGTCAGACTGGGTTGCAAAAACCACATCTGTATTCTGGTGTAGAACACACTACCTGATAATCTCCAATAGGGAGAAGCCCAGAAATGTGTTTTGTTTGGTGCCACCTACATGGAATCTGACTTTATTTTCAAAAATGAAGATATAATGTATAATCAAATGTATACATCTTAATGTACACTAGAGGAGTTCTGACAATTACATAAACTCCTGTAATAAGTTGCCTAAATAAGATAAAAAAAACCTCATCTCTTCCCAAAAGCCCACTATTCTTTCCAGTTCATTCTCTCATCAGACTCAAATAAGCACTCTGTGATTTCTTTCAGCTAATCATAATTATATATGCATATTGGACAAACTGCTCTTGTTTCTCAAATGTCTACATGTATAGTCCATTGTTTTTTAAATTTTATTTAAAGAGAAAAAAACAACCAAACAAAACAGAAAAAGGGTAGCAACAGTACAGAATTCCAAAGGGAAAAAATAAAAGAAGGACAACAAAACAAAAACAAAAACACTAAGAAACCACTACTTGATAAATTACATATGGTCATCACTGGAAATAGTTGTTCAAGTTACCAAAATAAGCATACAAAGTAGACATTCAAATAGTGAGACAGTTAACAGTTCTGCTCAACATTCTAACAAAAACAGTAATATGGTCATCTGTCTTACACACTTAAACACACATGCAGTTATATCCTTTAGAGCACTTTCTTTTCCTCTCTTTTTTACAGTAGCAATTACACATTTTGGGTTTTATTACCCTTGCAGTTCTTATTATTTTCTACAGTAGAGACATGTGATATTTATAAATATGATTCTTATTTATTTCACTAATGAGGATAGTCTCAAGTTGTCTCCATTTCCCTATGAAGGCCTTAAGACCATCCTTTTTAATAGCTGAGTAATATTCCATTATGTAAAAATACCGCATCTTTTTCATTCATTTTGCAGTTGATGGGCATCTTGGCTGTTCCCAAGATTTAGCTATTACAAATTGTGCTGCTATGAACATGGGTACACATATATCACTGTGACATGAACTTTTCAGTTTTTCTGGGAAAATACCCAGGAGGGGAATAGCTAGGTTGAATGGAGCTTCCACTCCTAGTCTTCTGAGAGTTCTCCATATTGATTTCCATAGTGGTTGCACCAGCCTGCACTCCCACCAACAGTGGAGCAGTGTTCCTTTTTCCCCGCAGCCTCGCCAACATTTGTTATTTCAGTTGATTTCTTGATGGCAGCTATTCTTTCCGGTGTGAGATGATATCTCAATGTTGTTTTAATTTGCATTTCTCAAATGACCAGTGATGGTGAACATTTCTTCATGTATTTATTTGCCATTTGTATATCTTCATCTGAGAACTGTGTGTTCATCTCAGATGCCCATTTTTAGAGAGGGTCTTTGAATTTGGGGAGGGGTCAATGTTTTTCAATTCTTTATATGTTCTTGATATAAGTCCTTTGTCTGAGGGGTTCGCTGGCTAAAATTATTTCCCATTCTGTGGGTTTTCCTTTCACTCTGATAGTGATTTCTTTTGAAGTGCAGAAACTTTTCAATAATATGAGATCCCAGTTGTTGATTCTCTGAAGTGTTTCCCGTGCAGTTTGCATTTTGTTCATGAATTCTCTGCTTACCCCTTTGTCTCCAAGATTTCTACCTACCTTATCTTCTAGTAGATTTAGTGTTTCTGTTTTAATGTTTAGTTCTTTGATCCACTTAGACTTTAGTTTTGTGCATCGGTGATAGGCATGGATCTAGTTTCAGTCTTCTGCATGTGGAGAGCCAATTTTTCCAACACTGTTTATTAAAGAGGCTATCCTTCCTCCAGTGAACATGTTTAGCCCCTTTGTCTAATATCAGGTGGCTGAGTGTCTTTGTACCTATACTTGCATCTTCTAATCTGTTCCATTGATCTTCAGGTCTATTTCTTTGCCAGTACCATGCTGATTTTATCACTGTAGTCCATTGTTTTTCTAAAGAATCCATATGAGAAATATGACAGTGGAAGAAATATGCCAATGCCACCTACTGGCATCGAGGCCTATCTGGCAATTGTCTGTGAAGCCCTCCTTTATGCTTTCTGCTAAGAACATTATTAGGTGGACACATGCTTTGAATGTTTTTTTTTTTTGAGAAACAGAACCATTTATATTAATAAACTTGATTTCTGACAACCAAGATCCTATAAAGCTGTTCATAACACAATTTGAATTTTAAGGAAATGTGTTAAATTCCTTTAAGGATCTAGAGTTGAACTGAACACTGTTTTATTTTGGGTACCCATTCTCTGCCCAGGTCTTGACCACAAACTAGAGGCAGCCATCTGATGGCCTCTGGGTGTCGATGCTTAGTGCTTCTGGTCTTGTACCTGGACTGTGTTATGGATTGTGTCTCAATGTTCCTTCAGACCCTCATGTGGTCATAGGTGAGACTTCTCAGAGGTGGCTGGATCGAGGGTATGTGATGCTGGGATTGAGTGTGTGATGCTGGCATAAAAGCTTGTGATGACTGAATTAGTTCACTGATTGGTTTGGCATAGCCCTGGGTGTGGATAATTGGAAGGTCCAGGCTCAGTGTGGGTGGTGGTTGCTGTCACTTGCTTCTGCCACCATGTGCCGTTTCTCCTCGGCAATACCCCTCTTCCCTTGTCTTGGAGCCAGCCAACTATGGACCGAAACCTCTGCAAACTGAGCTAAATAAACCATTACTTTTTAAACCGTGGGTATCAGGTATTTTGTCTCAGCAATGATGAAAGTAATGAAGACAGACTGACAACTGTTTCCTCAGCTCATCAGCTAAATAGCAGGGCTTGTCTGCATTCCGAGGGCCTCTTCCTGCTTACCCAGGGATTGCTGCACAGCGTGGGCCCAGGTACCCAAGGCAATGTCACCAGCTGAAGGACTACAGTACAAGAACACCCTTCCAACAAGGGGTGGATCTATGCTTGAGGAAAGGGTCCACTGCAAGTTTACCTTCCTTAGGTATTGTCCCTTGTAAAATAAAAGCTGGAATTCTTTGTTAAATCATATTTCCCCTATTTGTATCAAGGCCTGAAAGGGATGAATTCTTTTGAGTGTACTTGGCACTGAAAACAGGCAGATCAGACCTTCCATTTGCAAGAAAATTCAACTTCTGAGAAACAAAAAAACTATGACAGACCTTTATGATGTGCACTGGTCTCAGTGCAACTGATATTGTTGAAAGTCAAACATGCTCAGAGGTGCCTTGTACATGCCTAATGACCTCTTAATCCAGAATTTGGAGGCTGAACCCGGACTGCAAATTTGAGCCCAGCCGGGGCAATTTAGGGACTTACTGAATTCATTTCTCAAATAAAAATAATAGTAATAATAATAGTAAGGATAGGAATATAGTTCAGCGTAAAGGCCCTGTGTTCAGTTCCTGGCATCATCAGCCCCTCCCCCCCAAATCAAACATGTTGACAGACTAAACTACAGTCACAGGCCTGGGGCATGCTCAGTGTAGAGTGCTTGTCTTGAGTATGTGTGAGGCCCTGGGTCTGATCTCTAACACTAGAAAAGCAAAACAACAGCCAACTATGACCGAGAAACCATGCCCTCACCTAGACAAAACTCCGGGCATTATCGAGCCTGTTGTGAATAGGAAAACTAATTCCCTTTGTGTGATCTTTAAGGATTACTCCAAAGCAGAAATCAGAGAGAGGCACAGGAATTTAAAGCATTTAGTCGAGTTAAGGTGTAGCTTACTAGTAGAAGGCTTGCTGAGCACATGCAAAGCACTGGGTCTACCATGGAGAGAGGGAACCAGCAGAGGGCCCCTTGAGGCCTTTATTGGGAGTCAGAGCGGACGACGAGTAACAAAGCCAGAAGGAGATTTCACTGGTGCACTTGACTTTCACTAGGTCACACACGTAGGAGGAACAAACAAGAACATGGGGCAGGGACCGATGTCATCACAGTAGTGTGCCTCGTGTCGTACAGACAGGGTGCTTTCAGCTTATCTAAGATGTCAAAGCGTGGAGGACATAATAGGAAATAATGACTTGGCTCTACCACTGAGGTACACCTCCAGCCCTAGGAAGGCCTTTACAATCCAAACCACTTTGTGACTCATCAACAGTTTTCACGGCTGGGGATTTAGCTCAGTGGCATAAGAGCCTGCCTGGCAAGCTCAAGGTCATGAGTTTGATCCCTGGTACCAAAACCAAGACAAGAAACAGTTTTCACAACAGAGATTGCTAACATTTGTCACCTAGGTTATAGAGATATTAAAGGCAATGACAACGAATGACTTAGCTCCTCAATGTAAACTTCTATAAAGGTAACAAGCAGGAAGAGTCCTATGAGGCACTGATGAGGCTTTGGGACACGGCCCATAACCAGGCTCCCTATTTTGCTATTGCCACCCAAGAAAACTGGTCAGGGCCATGTTAGAACTTAGGGCGCCGAGCCAACCAGTAACCCACCTGCCGCCCTGGGAAGTGACTGTGGTCTGGCAAGCTGCGGCCACCCCAGGGCAGGGAAACAAGAAGCAGGAGAGTTTCCTGAGATCCGCGCCATGTTGGAACTTAGGGCACTGAGCCAACCAGCAACCAGCCTGCTGCCTACAAACATACCCTCCCCCCCATAAACAATTGGGATCCAGGGATCTGGGTATCTCTTAGGAGGTGACCGTATTTGGTACAGCAAGTCGGAGGAGTTTCCTTTTACTATCTCTGAAGGCAGATATTTTTATCGCCGTTTTGCTTTGTCCTGAGTAATGGTGTTGCTGTATTCAGTACTCTGTGTTGATGTGTTCTATAATGTTGTGTATTTCTTTGATTTTGCTGTACCTAGTAGAAGAACAACTATTGTGAAGACATCGAGATATGCAATGTTGCCTGTTACTGTTGTCCTGGTGACCTGCTGTGATGTTCTGTGCCAATTTCACTATACTGTCTAAACTGGCTTTATTCCATCCTGGTTTTTTTGTAACTGTTTGCAGCCTCACTGTGTGTTCACTTTGTATGCCTTAATTTTGTAACATGAACAGCTATTTCTGGGAGGACAGTATGTGGTTTGTCAACTAGTGATTTATGGTTTTTTTTGAGGTTCTGTATTGTTTCTACCCTTTTTTCCTGTATTGCTTTTTTTTCTCTTTAAATAAAATTTTAAAAAAAAGAAAACAGGTCAGGCATCTCAGAATTCAAGATAATCTGTTTAAAGATGTTGGTTATGTTGTGATTCATCTTTATTGTGTTATTCCTCACAGTTCAACGTGTGACTAAAGAATTTAAACAGCAGGAGTTCATTACAAGCCCATTTCTTCCATTTCAACTACAGATCCACAGGCTTGGGAAATAAGCAACATTTCCCACAGCCATTGAAACAGGATTTCCAAGGTGTACTGGAAAGTGCTGGTTGGCAGTTGTGTGGTTTTGCTTAGTAAAGGATGCTGGGCTTGTGCCAGTGCTAGCAATACCAATGTCCCTGGCACGTCCAAATGAGACAGGACTAAATCCAGTATGTTCCATATGCAGAGTTTCAGTTACATAAGATTAGTTTCTGGAAAAAGAAGTAGAGAGGGCTGGAGATGTAGCTCAGTGGTAAAGCACTTCCCTAGCATGTGCTAAGCTCTGTGCTCCAAAAGAGATTAAAAAAATAATAATTACAGGGTAATAATATGTTTTGAGAGACCATAGTTACAAAACTTTCATCATAGGACATTGTTATAAATGTTATTGCTGATAATTTCTGACTGTTTAATTTATAAATTTAAAATTTATCAGTTATGTATATAAGGTATAATAAAGAGTGAATGCTTAATATTTTAAAAGCTTATTGCACTAAAAGGCACACTGACAAGAAACTCCCTCAACCTTAGAGCCCTCAGTATATTGTCCCACTGTTCTGTTTTTGTTTTTTTAGACAGTGTCTCGCTATGTAGCTCAGGCTGGCCTTGAACTATGTAGCCCTGGCTTACCCTTGAACTCGAGGTGATCCTCCTGCCTTGGCCCCCAAGTTCTGGGTTTACAGATAATCACCAACATGCCGGGCTGATTCCCTCATTTTGAACCTACTTATCACATTGTTCTTGCTACTCTCTGAAAAAGGTACGAAAGTCCTCTTTCCCATCTTTAGTTGTGATGTCATGGCTTGATTGATTCAATGTCTTGAATCATTTCAAATTGTTTCTCTTTCATAGTCATTTTGACTTTTGGAAAGAACCAGAAGTTGCACAGTGGCAGATCCAGAGAATAAAGTGAATGAAGACGGTGTTAGTGTACACCTGTAATCCCAGCACTTGGGAGGCTGAGGCAGGAGAATCACGGTGAGCTTGAGGCCATCCCGGGCTACATAGTGAATTTAGGGCCAGAATGAACTAAATCGCAGAAGCCTTTCTCAAACACACACACATGCACGGCACACACACACACACACACATGCACAGGCACGCACACA
>PVJX010045466.1:0-12701 GCA_004027295.1 Dolichotis patagonum | reverse complement strand
CGGAGCAGGCCCTGGGCCGAGAGCCAGGAGGACGCATCCCTGTGGGAGGGGGCTGCGGTCCCAAGCCCACCCCGGCCTGGCCACGTGGCCGCGCTGTTCCGAGGCCGTTTGGGGGCGCACGGCGTGGCCCGAGGCCATGCGGGCTTCCAGCCGCGGACCCGGCGATCCTCAGCACTGCAGCGGGCCTCCCCGGGCACCGCAGGGCCATTGCAGCAGGGGAGGCCGGATGCGGGCAGAAAGCAGGGCATCGCTGCACGAGGGTCGCTGAACTGCTTACGGCTCTGTCCCTTTAGGGGCTCGCCCCCCCCGGGCAGCAGATGGAATGAGGGGGAGCAGCAGAGGGGCAGCCTGGGCCGGGGCCCTGCCTCCCAGGAGGTGCGCTGAAAAAGGCTTCCTGCAAAACCAGGCGGCTTTAAGGAGAATGGGGACATGAGGGTGCACTGAAAGTTGCCTTACAAGGGGAAAAGAGCCAGTTTTCTTATGAGAAAAAAGAAAAAAACCACCAAAGGAACACACAGTGTGAAGAGCGGGAACGGGGACCCCGCTTTATGGGGAGCCCGCAAGCTGCAGGCGCAAAGTGCGTTCAAACCCGCGTGTTAGAGCGCCCCCTGCCGGCTGGGCGCCTAGGGGCTCACAGTGCCCTTTGCAAGGTGAGGACGGATAGACAGAAGCGCGAAAAGATCAAAAGCACAGTCCAAGGCCCGGCTCTGGCCTGCCCTGTTCAGATCCCTGCCGGCCACCACACTGCCCCCGGGGGTGGCCCACGGCGGAAGGAAAAGCTCGAAGGTGTTTAAAAATGTATGAACCCCATGTGTCCTCCAGTGCCCCCCTTAGGCGTCTGTGAGCACCGTGGGGGACGAGGGTGCAGGAGGAAACCTTTAAAAACAATGCCAAAGAACGTCAGCCTTTCCCTCCCCAGGAAAAAAAGTTGCCAAATATCGAAGTTTTAGATCATTGTTTTTAAAACGATCTCTCTGTGTATGCTGTTATTCCTGTTTTGGAATAAAAACTGACCTTTCATTAAATTTGCCTTTTGTACATAGAAACTCCTTGGTCATTCTTTTCATTTTATTAGTTAATTTAAACATCCCAACTATTATGCTTGCTTGTTCCAGTCTTATTAATAAAACTTGTAACTCACGTGTGTCTCTCTCTGAGTATTAATCACATCGTTTTGAGAGGAAATAGGATGACTGGTGATCTCCAGGGACAATCTGCTTAAAATCCCCTAACATAACAGAAAGCAACATTAGGAAGGGGATAAAAATGGAGTCATCATGTCACAGTGACCCACGCACACCCGTGTGTATAGCTGCACAAATCAACAATAACTATGGAAGCAGCCTGTGCGCCCATCACCAGGTGAGTGGATAAAGAAAATGTGATATTTACCCACCATGGAGTACTACTCAGTCATGAAGAAGGATAACTTGAGTCACTGTAGCAAAATGCATGTATCTTTGTTCTTGCTTTGTTGTTTTGTTTTTTTTGAGGCATGGGGAGGAGCTGCCATCCACAGTGAAGGGGTTGTGGTCCCGTGGGTGCAGAGGCAGGAGAAGGGGCTGGGCTGGGGGCATCTGTCAGGGTCATGGACAGAAGAGGCAGGCACAGGAGCCCTGCAGAGGAGGCCATGGGGAGCCAGACCTTTGTGAAGACAACCCGTGAGCCCCACTCCCTCTACCGTGTGTCCTGCCCCAGGGATGGAGGACAGAATAAGTAACCTCCCTTGGCCAGAAATAAAAACAAAAGAAAACTGGAGAAATATGGGAAACATCATTAGTCAGACCAAAGAGGTAATTATTGTGAAGAAAACAAGCAACAGAATCCTGAGATAGGGATATAATCGACACCAAAAGGAAGCCAGAGACTGTGTCTAAAAACAGTGCAATGATGAGTGGGGAATTGAAAACCTCAATAGGCCAGTGTCTTAGCCACTTTCTACCCAATGCCCACAACTTGAAGGAAGAGACGTTTATTTTGGCTCATGATTTTTGGCCATAGCTGGCTGCTCCAAAACAAGACAGCATGGGGAAAGGGGTCTGGCGGAGGAAAGTTGCTCAAGGTATGGGGCACAGGAAGTGGAGAGAGAGGGAGGAGCAGAGGAACCTTTCCAGGTCCCGCCCCCAGGAAGGCCTCTACCAATCAGGCCCCCCCTCAAACAGCAAGGGTGGTCTAAATCCCAGTCAGCTTCAAAAGGCCACACCTTTGAGTGCTCAGGCTTTGGGGGACACTCGGATATAAACCGTAACAGTACATGTGGCAACCAATAGCAGACTAGAGAGCTGGAAAGTAGGGTTGAGGAGTTGGGGAGATAACAGCAGGAAGGATGCTTGTGATCACTGCTAACCCCTAGTTGCTCCTCTCACTTGGTGATGTCACGCCTGGAGGTAGCTCCACAGACTACCTGGCCTCTGCGTGGCAAGTGCTCCCTGAAAGGGCCCCTCCTCCCTCTGCTTGGGCCCTCACTACTCAAAGAATGCCTCCTCAATGATGCCATCCCAGAATGAGTACCTACTCACATAGGACACACATTGACTAAGTAGAATTTGTATTTTATGGTCCTTTCCCATCATGAAAGTAGGAATTTTGTAAGACACATGCATTGCTGTAACCTCAGAGCCTTGAAAATGTCTGGTATGTAGTAGGTGCTCAATAAATGCCATGGACTGTGTTAGCCTTCCATCGCTGTGAAATAATACCTGAGGATACGCTTTAAAGGAGGAGAAGATCTATGTGGGCTCATGGGTTCAGAAGGTTCGGTCCATGGTTGGGTAGTTCCATTACTGTGGGCAGGAAAACCATGAGTGTAGATGCCCCTTATCTCATGGAAGTCCCTTATCTCATGGAAGCCAGGAAGCAGAGAGAGAGGGAAAGGGCCTTGGCTACAGAGAGGCAGAGGCTGGCAGTGACACAGTCTTCAAAGCCACATTCCTTCAGTGACCTGCTTCACCCAATTAGGCCCCACCTCCTAGGTTTCCATCAAGTCCCAAGAATGCCATCAAATTATGAATCTGCCAGGAAATTTCTTCCCCAATCACCTTCCAAAATTCCCACCTCTGAGCCCATGAGCCTCACAGGGGACATTTTAGATCTAAACCAAAACAGATCCTGTGTCAAAATAACCAACTGGGAAATGTAGTGAATAGACAGTTCCTAATCAACATGATTCATAAAATAGCTATTATTAAACCTGCCACAAAACTGTAAGACCTCTGTGAAGACAGTTATAAAAATTCTGTAATGGAAACAAAAGATACAAGTAAAGATGGAGAAAACTGTATCTTGAGGGAAAGATTCCATATTAAAGACAAATCTTCCCACGCCTTCCCAAATTATCCTATAGGTTCAATACCAGATGAATCAAAATTCCAAATGAAACATTTATGGAGGCGGTTTTTTAAGGTTGGGGCTCTCACTCTGAGTCCAAATGGAAAATAAAAGAGTAGTTAAATAAATGAAGACCTAGATGTTGCCTGATTGACTTGAAGAGCACATGGAGGTGTATATAAGCAGTACCAAATCTTCTAACGTGGAGAGCAGAATTAGACTCATCTACCTGGTCACATGCAGCATTGACAGTGTGGACTTTTGTCCCTAGAAAGTTTACAGCATGACAGAGAGGGCGCCACAGGAGTAGAGAGAGACTGTAGATTGCCATGTTACGCAGGCCAACTTCTCCTCCAAACACTATAAAATGAATTAGCACTTTGTCCATGGAGAAGCATAAATGTGGAGGCAGAGATAAACTAGAATTGTTACACTAATGGTGTTCCAATCATTTTGGAGGAAACATCTGAAGTTGAGAACAAATGTTCCTGGTTAAGTATCTGTTTTAAAATCTCTAACCCATTGGACTTGGTCCTTAAGCCTATGTTCAGTATAGCTGGATTCCTGGGGGATGACAAGCTCTTGGAGAAAGGCCTGCCCCCCCCTTTAAAGACCATTCTCCCCAAAACCACTGGTTTTTTTTTTTCTGAGAATGCTCCAAAGTCTGTCATGGTGTTGGTGACCTCAGTACGTGACTATGTTTTCAGAAAGGAGGCACCCTGAGACAGGAGAAGCCAGGGCCCTGAACAGAGCAACTCTTCCTCTTAATGATATTCCATGACAAGAACTGGTGACACTTTTTTAACTATATAAAGCCACTGTGACTTCATGGTTCACTTGTTATATTGGCATATCCTAACCTATCCTGACTAATCATTATTGTGACCCTTGCTTTCTAGAATTATGCCTGGGAGGTATTCCAATGATTTACATGCCAGCCAGAGATGCTCCCATATTTGAACATTAATCTTCTCCTATTATAGATTTCTGGGATACAACCAAAGTCCCTCATCAAAATTTAAGACATTAAAATATGAAATAATCAAAATGTAATGTAATGTTGGTGTAAAATTCAAAGAAATGCTATCTATTCTTTAAGGTAAAGTCCCAACAGGTCTTCCCCAATTTAATTTGTCTCATTTTCAGCCAGGAACATTGTAGAAGCCTGTAGAGCTGGTGTTCTCAGTGCTGGAGCCTGGACTGTCTCCCGGTGGTGTGAATTTTTTGCAGGTCCCCTGATCTATGTTAGTGCATGGAGAATTCCTTGATGCGCCTCAGATTGTAGATCCAGTATGTCAAAGGAACCTACAGAACTGTCACAACCTTGGGCTTCCACTCAGCATTTAGAAGACAAGGCAATTGCCTTAAATATCTTGTCAGGAAAAATTATGTTCCTAGACTATATTATTTAACGTTGACAAAAGTCACAGCAGGCTCCAAGCTGTATCTGAGTAAAGGATGAGGAGAGGGAAATCTTTATGGTGTTGTCTGTCAGGAAGCCGGTATGAGCCTGTGGTTAGAATCCATGATGTCTCTACTTGAACACAACCCAGCAACTCTCCCATCAAGGGTGAGGACGGTACTTTCTTTTGTCCAGCTAGGGACAATGCCATTTCAGGTTACTCTTTCCTATCTCAAAGTGTGACTTTTTGGAAGATGTCAGTGCCTTTCTGTGAGGTGGAGAAACTGCTCGACAAGATGGAGGCCTATCTGTCACAGCAGGAGCTTCACTGGCGCACCTCTCTTGCTGGCCTGGGTCCTCCGCCCACTCACGTGTGTGTGTGTGTGTGTGTGTGTGTGTGGTTTGTAGTCCTAGCCCAGGGCATAACCTTGGCTGTGGCACAGCTCAGGGGCGTCAGCCTGCCTCCAGGGGAATCCTTCCTGCCCTCAAATTTGTTTCTGCTGCAGAATCCCTCTTCTCAATCCTGGGAAGGGAGGCCAGGGCCCTTCACGCACTCCTGCTTCATTTTCTTCTCCTTCGGGGGCACTCCCAAACTCATCTCTAGACGTGATCCCATTCTGTTCAATGTGTTCTTCCCAGGTTCTTTCTAAGAGGGTACAGAGGGAAGCATGAAATGCGGGTACATACGCCACCTAGAAAACCTCCATACACAATTCCGGTGATAGTGAGGTAGGAGTTTATGGCTGCAAAGGGCTGGGGGAAGTGGGCGTGACCTGTCAATCACAGAGTTCCATGACACATGTGCGGAGTGTTTCCCAGAACCTTGCGCCAATCAGAGTGCTAGCTTCAAATTATCTCGCGGGAATTCAAGCAGGTTTTTGATAGGACAGCCTAGTTCCGAGGGGCGGGAGATACAAAAGATGGCCGCCACTGAGCTCTTGGTCATTGTGCGCCCTTTCTCAGTGGTCCATTCGGCCTGCAGTGTTCCTCTTTTCCTGCTATTCATTGGCCCACACTTGCTCTGCAGAATGTTTTTTTTTTCCTTTCTGTATCTTCAGTAAAGTTAAATACCTGCTATCTTTTGCATTTGTCTTGACCAATTCTTTGTTTAGGACAGTCATGCTTTAGAAATCATCTCTAGAAGGAGACTCCAGCACCTGAGAACCTGGTAACAATAGGAAACTAAGCAAGTCCTATCTTAGTTGGAGCTGAAAGATTTGGCGTTTTGGTCAACAGAGCGTTTGTTACTTGTTAATTGGAAATTAGCAGGTCTATGGTTAGTGGAAGTGCTCAGTTTTTAACTTCCCTTCCTTGCTTTTCCTGATGTCCTGAGCTCTTCCTTGCTGTCTTTATAGATATCCCAGTGCGAGCGACCATGGCTGGAATTCTTAGGCAGATGTTGGAGGTGGGAGGGATTTGCCAGATTGAAACCAGAGCCTTTGCACTGAGCTACACTCTCAGCTTTTTCTTAATTTTTTTTTTTTTTTTTTGAGACAGGGTTTCATTAAATCACTAAATAATCCAGGCTGAGCTCCAGTTTGCGATCTTCCTGCCTGAGCCTCTCAGAGTACTGGGATGACAGACCAGATGGCATTTTGGGCTGGAAGCCCCAACCACACATCTCTGAGCAGCAAACATACCAGGTGTTCAACACCCTACTTTTCACTGAGAGGGCCCTGCAGGGCCTGGCAGACCGTCTCAGGATACTCAGTAGTCATCGAGAGCCTCCCTTACCCCGAGACTGTTCCTCAGAGCCCGGAGGTCTTGCATCCAAGTCTAACCAAGCAGAAAATCCTCAAGCCCAAGAATAATGCTTCAACCAAACTGCAGAACTCAGCTCCACCTAAGCGCAAGGGCTTCCCGGTAGCTGGGGTCCTAAGTGTGTGTTTAGGGTAGGAGTCTGCGGGGCAGTACAGAGACGGCTGCTAGCTTCTGTTAACTCTGTCCCTTGCCACTTGTGGTCAGATGTGCTCTTGTGCTGAGCCTGGTGATTAGAGATGATTCTGTAAGAAAAATATCCCTGAATACTTCCAGCAAGGGCGGGCCTACCATCCAGCTCCCCGGGGAGTGTGCTGGCTACTAAATGAGCAAGCTATTCTGGGATCCTACTGTGTGCCAGGCATTTTCCTGTTGACTAAATACCCATCGTTTCATTTGATTTTACCAAGGACCTTCAAGTGTAGATGATCATGTAGGAACTGGAGCTCCTGGAGGTGGACGACTTGTTCCTTCAGGGGTAATGATACTTCCGCTAACATCACAGCTGCTTCCTATGCTGAGCAATTGACTTCTGCTGAATGCATTTATTAGGTGGTACTTTTGCTCCCAAGGTTCTATGGAGAACAAAAAATCTGAAGCCAGTATTTCTCCACAGAGGAAGCCTAGTTGTTCGTTGTCTGTAGGAGGTGGTGCTGGGTGTGGTTATGTATTTACCAATGTGCTACACTGGGTGCCATACAGCACCCAGGAAATCCCAGCATTAAAACTGAGAAGTCACTTTAAAGGTGCAGTCAGGCATGCTGTCGCCCACCTGAAATCCCAGCACTCTGGGAGGCTGAGGCAGGAGGATCCCAAGTTTGAGCCTCATCTGGGCAATTTAACAGCTTCTTGAGACTGTCTTGAAACAGAAAAGTAAAACAGGGCTGGGGATGTAGTTCAACGCAAAGGCCATGGGTTAAATCCCAAGTACCACAAAACAAACAAACAACAGCAACCACAAAACAAAACAACCCCCACAAAAACAAAACTGAAAAAAACAAATTTGCATTAAGCCATGTCTGCTTGATCTGGCTTCAGATTCTCCACAGCTTCTGTTACACGGAGGACCGAACCTGCTTTTATTCCTTTTTTACTTGCTTGGGCAGAGTTCCTGGCTCAGAGAGGATTAGTATTTTAGCCAATAAACAGTTGGAAAGGTCAGTGGGGATTTATAAGGCCCTTTGTGTCCTGAGAAGAAATAAGAATTCTAAGACTGTGTTTGTCACTAGCTGCACAGGCTGTCCCAGTTTCTCTTCTGTTTTTTCCTGGAACTCTAGAGAGCTCGCATTTTTCAGCCCCACGCTCGGCCTCTGGCTGCTCCTTGCTGGGCTTTGCTCTACAGAACCCCAACCCAGCTCAGCAACAAAAAAAGAGTTTGCGTGGTGGTTTAGGGGTGGAGTCACAGCCCCCAGCAAGCATAGTGGTGACCTGGACAATGTTGCATGCTTGTAATCTCGGCACTTGGGAGGCTGAGGCAGGAGGACTGCTGTGGGTTTGAGGCAAGCCTGACCTGCAGAGTGAAACCCTGTCTCAAAAAACCAAAACCAAAAGCAAAAAACAAAAGCACACATTGGGAACTCCCAACACTAAAGGAGGAAAGGTTAATTGAGTTTGTCATCCGCTGGTTCCAAGGATGGGTGGTGTGGTAGACAGGCATCGCAGAGGGGAAGCAGGTTATGGTGGACAGAGGCAGCAAAGCGGCTGGGGGATTTAGCTCAGTGGTATGAGCACCTGCCTGGCAAATGTGAGGTTGAGTTCGACCCCTGGCACAAAGCAGCAAGGGCCCTTAGCAGCTACTTTCTGTCACTTTTTTGTGCCATCTAGGCTACTGGGATTAGGATGGTGCCAGGCCAGTGCACAGATTTAGCAATCACACACCCTTAATCCCGGTATCACACACCCCAGGTCCAGCCACGTTTGAAAAAGCCCCACAGATGGCCATGGGGGTTTGGGGGACATCTAGACACAAGTCATAAAACCCCAGCACCTCAGGATGTGACCTTGTTTCGAAACAGAGTCCTTACGATGTGGCTAGCTAGGTTAAGATGCGGTCATACTGAGCCAGGTATGGTGGCACACACCTGTCATCCCAGCACTCTGGGGGGCTGAGCGGGACCTTTGCTATTCAGCTCCAGCCTGGGCAACTGAGCAAGACCTTGTCTCAAACGCATAAACATGGCCGGGCTTGTAACTCAGTGCACACACCCAGCATCCAATCTCCAGTACACACCCACACCCACTCCCACACCCTTCACATTTTGCATTTACAGTAATCCTTGCCTCCCTTTTAAAAAATTTTTATTATTTGTTTGTTTATTTTTGTCTTTTTGAGGCAGGGTCTTACTATGCAGTTCAGGCTGGCTTTGAGCTCACTTTGTACCCAGACTGAGCTTGCAGTGATCCTCCTGCCTCAGCCTCCCAAGTGCTGGGACTATAGGTGTATGCCACCATGCCCTGCTTTTTGCTTGTTTTCTGGGACAGGTTGTTTTCTGTAGCCCAGGTTGGCTTTGAACTCAGGCCAATCCTCCCGCCTCAGCCTCCTGAGTCCTGGGATCACAGGTGAGCACCATTGTGCCTAACAATGTTATTCAGTTCTTAAAACCCAAGTTGTCATGCCCATTTCACAGGTGTCAAAATGAGGCTAAGCAGGTGAAAGACAGCAAATAAGCGCCAGAGGCCAGATTGCCTGTGTGACCTCAAATCCCAGGTTCTGGGATTTAAATTTTTTTTTTCAGTACTGAGGATTGAATTTGGGAGTTTGCAATAAGCTCCATTGCCAGCCCTTTATTTTTTATTTATTTACTTATATTTTTGTTTCTGTTTTGAGAAAGACTTGCTACATAGTGCAGGCTGGCCTTGAACTCATTTTGTAGCCCAGGATGACCTCGACCTGGCAGTGATCCTCCTGCCTCAGCCTCCCGAGTGCTGGGATGACAAGTGTGCACCACATGTGGGACTCACCAACAAGGCATAGACAATGAGTTTCTGGGTCCTTCTTTCTCCAAACCTGAGTGCTGGGCCTGGTGGTGTTCAAGTGGAGGGAAGGCGGTGTCTCCACCCCTCTCCAGGTTGCCCACAGCTCCTTGGCGAACCCAACAGTTTCTTCTTCAGCATGATTTACAGGAAGGATCATAACACACGGCATCTCCAGGATTCTTTTCTAGGAGCTGCTTGAGTGTACTGTATTACCGTGATCCGCTGTGACCCTTGCTTCTCTTGGCTTCTGTTCCCCACATCGGCCACAGCTATGGTCATACAGATTAGCAGAGCATGCTAATTTGCAAACCTAATCCAGGTGCTGTGGTACATGCCTGTCATCCCAGCACTTGGGAGGCTGAGGCAGGAGGATCACTGCCAGTTCAAGGCCAGCCTGGGCTACACAGTGAGTTTAAGGCCAGCTTGGACTGCATAGCGGGACTGTGTCTCAAACAACAAACAAACAAACAAAAACCCCAAAACTCAAAACAAAACAGAATTGAATATCACGATGACTATCACAAGAAGCTTGTAGGACATCTGAGTCCAAACCATAGGTGCATGAAACTGTAACAGAAATGGCCCCCTCGCCAGTGTACTTCGGTTTCTCTGTTGCCCAGGTGACAGTTCCTGTTCCAGCTCCCATTACTTCTGTCTCCTAGAAACAGCCGCGATGCACCACTGGTTGCTATGATGCACACTGTAAGAACCAATCTAAGACAGCTCAGTACTGTGCCTCAGTACTTCCCCTGGGCAACCAACCCCATAAAAACCTCCCTCCCTGAGCCTTCGCCGCCTGACAGTTCGAAGGATAATTGATTCCTTTTTGTGCCTGTCTGATATTAAATAAGTCTGCCTCCAAATCCTGGGTGACCTTTTGGTGTTTCTGCTTGCTGATGAGAAACTACAGCGGTATGTGGTAGACATTTGGGATCCCAGAAAGACAGCAGTAAGGACCAAAACCCCCTGCTACAATTTACTGAGTACTGGTTACATGCCAGGCACAGTGCTGGGCACATCAGTCTTAGCCAGCCTACAGTGGACCCCTTCCTTCACCTGGTTCTCTCCTGGGAAGCACTATTAGCTAACTTGGTTGCTGGCAAGCGACAGATGTCTGAATTATCAGTGGCAGCAGGGCAGGTCTGACAGGCAGGTGGTCGAGCAGTCAGTCACCATTCTCTGCTCATTCTTGTATCTCATCCAGGTCGGGATTCCGGAGAGTGGGGATCCCGAGAACCTGAAGCTGTGTCCAGTGGGGTGCTCTGGGGCCCCCATTGAGAGATGGCCCTGGCACAGGGCAGTGAGCGCTCCCAGGAAGAGCGAGGAGGATGTGATGCTGTGTAGGCCTGGGGTCACTGCACAGCCCACGCAGAGGAGGATGTTGGTCACCATGGAGAAGCAGTGGCAGAAATCATAAGGCAACCCAGGGGCCTGGCTGCAGGGCTGTCCCCACGTCCCATGTCCCCTTCCCTGCCACACGATTCCTGTCCCTTCACAATGTGAATCTGGCGTCCATGCCCCAGCTATGGACGAAGAGATGTGCTTCACTAGGAAGCAATGGTCACGTAGTCTGAGAAGCCGAGCTCTTCTTGAGGGTTCTGTCTGTCTGGGGCCCAGTGCAGCCACGTGGGCCCTCCAGTGGCCGGGGCCACACTCACTCTGTCCATGCGTCATCAGTGATGGGGCAGGCCATGAGCCTGCTGGTGTGATGCAGTGGCCAGCAGTGACGTACACGACCACGATGCCTCCTGCAGGACGACTGGAGGACAGAGACAGAGCGGGACAGACAGGAAGCAAGCAGCTCAGTCAGGTCACCTCCAAGGGTGCCCAAGGGAACAGATGCTTCCCTGTGACTTGTTCCTGGAGTCACAGGCTGGGAAGAGAACCTGGGGCGCAGACTGCTCCCCGCAGCGGACCAGGGCGTTGTAAACTGAATGCCCGCTCTCTCCTTTCCATGTTTGTCAGGGTTTAGCTTTAGATGTCTCCCAGGACCTCATGTGCTCATAGACAGGGCTCTCAGGAAGCCATAAGGTTTGGGAACCTTTAGGAGGTGTGACCTGGCAGAAGGGGCGGCCCTGGGGGCGTGGCCTGGAGGAACAAGACGTCCTGGGGGCGTGGTCTGGAGGAAGGGGTGGTCCTGGGGGCGTGGTCTGGAAGAGTTCGTCTTCCTCCTGGCCCCTCCCCCCCCCTTCCTGGGCACAGAGCCCTGAGCAGCTCGTCTCCGCCAGGTCCCTCTACTATTGCTATCTTGCCTTGGAGCAGCCGACCATGCACTGAGACCTGAGCCCAAATACACCTCTGGACCTTTATTTTGTGGGTGTTCGGCGTTGGTGTCCAAGTGACCAAGAAAGTGACGAAAACATTATACTCCACTCAGCCCCGGAGGAAGCCTGTAGTGACAGCGTAGGTTGCTGGCCCGAGGGTGAGGCAGGCCTAGCGAGGGGCTGGAGCTTGCCGAGGACGGGCAGAGGGGACTGAGCTGAGAACCCGCGTGCTCGGCTGCAGGCGGCGGATCGGGCTGGCGTGCTGTCTCACCAGGCTGGCTTGGGCACCCCGGGAGGCCTTCCTCCCTGTGACGATGCCTGGGAGACCCTCCTTGCTCAGTAGCTCCAGGCGCCAGGGTGTGGAGCTGACTGGGCCTGGGGCTGATGGCACCTGGGAACAGAGGGCCATCAGGTGGCTCACGGTGACCCCGTGCAGGGCCAGCACGAAGGCACCAGCATGGTCACCTGTGGAGCCACTGTCAGGGTCACGGGGGCAGAGCCAAGGACCCCGGCCGTGTCCCAGGCCTGGAGTGTGCACTGGTGGAAGTACGAGAAGGAAGGGCTGGAAGACAAGCAGGAAATGCTGAGACAGCAGGGAGAGAGCAAGGGAAGTCCAAAAGAAGCTGTGGAGTTCA
This sequence comes from Dolichotis patagonum, assembly GCA_004027295.1. NCBI lineage: Eukaryota > Metazoa > Chordata > Mammalia > Rodentia > Caviidae > Dolichotis > Dolichotis patagonum. The sequence continues at coordinate 339 of PVJX010045466.1, read as the reverse complement.
GTTAGGGCGCTCAGCACGACTAAATCAGAGGGGCTGCAGAAGGGAAAACATACAGAAAAGCAGAGGAGCTGACCCGGGGTGGAAACACTGCAGAGGAGCGCTTTCCCTAGGACCTGAGCTTCCAGGTGGGGAGAGGCCGCCGCTGGGTGGACATCTGGATAAGAGTCCTGGAGACTTCTGAAGTGATGGGACAGGTCACAGAAAGGACAGCAGAGGGACCAAGACAGAGAACTCTTTAGGACCATGGAGGTAAAGAGCAATGAGAACCAAGTGTGTGCTCCTGCTTCTTGGCCAAAGAAGTGGGCAGCTATGGACAAGGAGTGGTAATTGCTGCTGTAC